>JAATLQ010034787.1:0-11846 GCA_013421005.1 Heliconius erato x Heliconius himera
GAAAAATATCAAATTAACATGAGGTTTTTAAATTTAATATTTATGTACAAAGTAGCACTCACCTATCATATTGCAAGATAGGTCTAAGATAGGCCCTAGTGTCACTTGGCACTTCTTCATTCTGTTTGTTGGACTGCATATTACAATATGTATCCATGAATTAGCTCTACTAAATCACATGGCCCCGTGGCGCAGGTGGTAGCGCATCTGTAGTAAAAACAGAAAGGTCCCAGGTTCGAATCCTGGCGGGGCTATCCAAACTTAACTACTCACACCGCTTTTGTTATAATTTATAAGATTTTAATTATTGTTTTTGCTAAATAAGATATCAATTTAGTAGCAATAAAGTGCTAACGGCATAATTTTTACAATGCTGAGCAGATGCCGCGCAGAAGGTAGTAAGGAGTGCGCATTTCAATTAGTATGTATTTTTTTAATATAATATACTGTCTTCCTCAACATATCGACAAAATTAACACCAATCTTTAAACTTCATAATTTCGAAAATAAGTGTAAAAGCTGACCATATAAGAATTTTTATGTACTTTAAACTTCTAATCTGACTTGATCTCTCATAGGCAATTGTGTCCAAAAACTTATAATTATCACAAATGTAAGTTTGAAATGGAAACCTAGTTGATATATTAGATCAAGAAACATGTAAATAAGGAACATATGAATTAATTATTCGATAATTAAAACAGAATTTCGTTGAAAGCTCCATTTCGTGTATTTACGTATTTTGTAATCTCGTAGAGGCTTACCATATGTAATAGCGTGTGTTACACAAACTTTTTCGCCTTCACCACCAGATGGCATAAATCCACAACAAATTTATAGCGTAAATATATTGCATTGCTTATTCTTTTATTTTGAATGACATTTTTACTGAGTGCAATATACTTTTTTACTAATATATTTTTTTCTTGTTAGATAGTCAATTTGGGTAAATTTAATTATTAAGATAATATTGATAGTAGAACCTCAACATAGTTTCGATAATTTTCCGTATGATAAAATATTATTGAATATTTTTATTTAATATGTTTATTTTAATTAATAATTGATTATTTTATTAATGAAAAGTAACTTAAGACTCAACACGAGGGAAACACACATAAAGATGAAGATAATATTACTTTAGCACCAACTGAAAAAAATAAATAAATATAATGTTGTTTTCTCCACAATAGTAAAATCAGTATAAAAGGCCCAGGTGGGTGTTACATAATTAATGACGATTTTTGGGAAAGAATATGAGGAGGGGGGACCATTAATACTAAAGTTCTTAAAATCTTTTCTTTGCTTAAATAATTTTGGTCTTTTTTCGTTTTTTATTTGCTTAAAATTTTCTAACAAATGTGTGTATATAAATACTGTTACTAATATAATATATATGATGCTCTTCCGTTACTGAGTGACTGATACACAACGGACAGCCGAAACTAAGCGGCGTAGAAGAACTAAATTTGGCATGTAGTAGAGAGTAGAGCTCCATAAAAGGATTCCTCTATTTTTTTTTGTTGAAATGGTAAAAGAAAAGGGATTATACATTTTATAGTCACGAAATTTCTGGTGTCGAGGCAAAGCCTAGCTGTGAGTCCTCCGTTCAGAACGCAATGATGAAAGTGGAAAACGGAGTGTCCTAACAGCGGAGCGGATACAGCGTGAACAGACGTGCTGACATTCGATTCTTTCTCTGGTACGTCGGGTAAAGTTTGAAGCTGAAGATTAGATTTTCTTTTCACAATAATCATTTGAAATCAATCCTATTATACTTGTACCGCCAGATGCAATATGTTAGACATGAAAATATATCAACAGAATATCAAAATATCTATCTTCTTCACCTTAAAAATGTGAATCAAGGCCAATGTCTTGTTATTTCTGGAAAACTAACAGACTCTCTTAAATAAATAATGCTTAGCCACTTCACAAGATTGCAGCCGATCGCCGAAATAAGAAACCTGATGTTGCTTTGTCTTTTGAAGCTTGTATGCTATTATAAACTTTTGTTTACACATTCTTTTGTATGTCAAAGTTAAAAATTTATATCATGGTCCCATAAATATAAGTAAATATTATGTATTATAAAGAAACTATCGCAACATTTTTCGTCAACATTTCCTGAACTATACCTACCTAGTGCTAAGACACCACGTTATCTATTTTAGGCTGATTTTTTGAGGTATTGCTTGTTGAGTGGCGTAACTCAACGCCTTGCCTAGCTTCGACACTAGCGCGAAGAAATTTTGTGAACTGTAAAACGGTAAGCCACCTCTTTTCCCGTTTCAGCAAAAAAAATCAAGAAATCCCTTCGTAGTGTTCGCCGTGCAGAATTTATTTCACAAAACCTTAAAATTTAAAATTAACAACAGCTCTTCAATTAACATTAGGCAATAAAAAAAAATTATTTCAAAAATTTGTACTTGAAATGTATAAAATGACATCAGGAATTTTGCTAAAAGCCACTTTAATAGCGAAACTAAATAGAAAGTTCATATTTGAAGCCCAGGTATTTACAACAAGTGCAACTTTATAATCGCATATGGAGCTCACGCTTAACTTTACAATAACGCTTTAAATGTATTTTGATACGAGAGTAAATGTTGTTATAGTAATAAAGTTTTCTAGTTTTAGTTCATGTGGAAAATGTTAATATCATGAAATTAATATCCGTATCACAAAATAAAACGGAACCTCCACAGGAGCATTTTGCTGTACATCTTTCTGTTCTGTACATCTATCTGTTCTGAGACCAGTCGTGGCGCAGCGGCACGAGGTGTGACTGTAAAACCGACTGGTTGTGGGTTCGATCCCCACTTATATTTTCGCTCTGGTCGCTCGTCGCTCTCGCCTCGTCGCTCTGGTGACGAAGTTAAGCGCGGCGTTGAGTTCTGCCACTCAACACGCAAGGCCTCCAGAATTCAGCAGAAAGTGGGGAACGGAGTGTCTTAACACTAGGTTCCCTCTGTCTACCCTGCTGTGTGCGGGATACAGCGTGAAGCTGATTTATTTATTTTATTTTATCTATCTGTTTGTCAGAATGAAACGCGTGTATCAAGTTTAAATTAATATCCAGTACTCATAAGGTTTATAATCCCTTCGAGTATAGAAAAAATCACGTTTCTAAGTCAACGCAATCAAAAGATACGGCCTTTTATGCTCCGTTTATTATTATGAAATTCACCGCGAAATCAGAATTTATATGTTACTTCCCATTGACCTAGAATCATGAAATTTGACAAGGAATGACCTATTTCGAATATATGTAATTATATAGTTATAAGTTTATCACAGGAAGAAATCTTACAAACTTATATGTGTAGTTAATTTAATACAAAAATGAACACTCATGGCGCAGTGATTGTAAACGCGGCTTGTTGTGGGTTCGATATCCACTCGATAATCTATACTTATATAATAAAGCGGAAGAGTTTGTTTGTTTTAACGCTAAGATCTCTGAAAGTAGTTTCAGAGATGGTCGGATTTATTTTTTTTGATTTAATTCTTAGTTATTCTTAAATAACAATAATTAGGTATGCCATCGTATTACTTTCAACGAGTGCGCTGCAGAAATAGTTAAATATATGTAAGTACTTTGTACTACAAAAAAAAATAGTTTCATTAGGTCTAAAATAAAGTCCCCTACACACTATATCTATCTCTTATAAATAAGTCACAATAAGACATTTTGTGACAAAAAATAATTGAAAATTGTAAGGTGATATTTCATCGATTTCTATTTCACATGTAGGAGAGGGGGTAGCTTAGAACAGGGGCACCTTTGAAAATATGTGTTAACAGAGCTATTTTAAAAAGAAATTTTGGTAGATTTTTTTTGAGTAGTGTCAGCACTAATCTGCACACGTGTCACTTGTCACCGCTGATATATGAGAGCCCGTTGTTGAGTTACGAGGAGTGTTTGATTTTGAGTAAAATTTTATATATTTTTAAATAAACGCGTAAGGATCGCAGGGATCCAATTCAAGGTATATGGTTTTATTTTTTCCATTTTTAGTTAGAATGTTTCATATATCATGCAATAAACTAGAGATTACTACAATTTTTAAACTTTTACTTGAAAAAAAAAGTTTGTAATTTTTCTATTACCCCTGAGGCAGCTTTGAACAAAATCAAGGGGGCAGTTTTGAATATTATTATAAAAAATAAAATACTATATTGAACTTTTCTTCACAAGAAACTGACTCAAAAATGTATTTGGAATCAGAAGAGGAAGTGACAATTTACTGTGAAGAGAATGAAGATACTGATACCTGTATGTATGAAGACTACGAAATGGAATTAGACTACAACTTAATAAATATTGGAGACTTCGTTTTAGCGAATGTTTCATCATCTGTGAATAGTAAAAAAGTAGCTTGTATAATTTTTTTTCCTGAGAAAGAGGACAAGTTAATTTTTCAAAAATCTTACGTAGACTAGACTTGAGGCCAGTCGTGACGCAGCGGCACGAATTGTGACTGTAAAACCGACTGGTTGTGGGTTCGATCTCCACGGATGACGGAGGACGGAGTGTCTTAACACTAGGTTTTCTCTGCCTACCGTGCTGTGTGCGGGATAAAGCGTGAAGCTGATTTTTTTTTCTTACGTAGACTACTGCCCCCAATTTCAGTTGCTGGTTACGTCACGTACTACATCCATGTTTTCCTTTAAATTTTATTTTTCTAAGTTTAAATTAGGGTAGTAAGCTGTTTATTTAAAAATATTTTGTTTCATTTTCATAATATTAGATTTATTCTATGATTGATCCCATAATGTTAATTACTTTTACGAAGCCAAAGCTACTTTTTTGTTTGTTCGTTTTTTAAAGTCTATTAATGATATTTAAGTTATTTAACACTAGTACTAGTACAATCGCAATATTAAACCAGGTATATTATTTTTTTACGTTTTAAGTTTTATGTTAACATGGTACCGATATTTGATCTCCATCGTTTCTAATGTTAAGTTTATTAATAAAATTACTTAAAAGTTTGATAAGCCTTTTAATTTAATTGAATTCGATGAAAGTTCAAAACTGCCCCATATATGTTCAAAGCTACCCCGGAAGGGAGGCAGCTTTGAACATTTGACTACTGCTACTAAAGTTGATATTGCACCTTTAACTTATATATTTTTCTTCATATGATGCTACGATTTTGTGGCTCAATAGTTGGACTAAGCATTGTGAAATAGAAAAGAAGTTAAAAATTGTAGAATTTTTAGATATGACACAAAGTTTAAAAATCGTTCGAATGTGCCCCCCTCTCCCCTACTCGTATTTTTTTTACTTACGAGTTATTTCATCATCAAGGAAATTTTATAAAGATAATCTTCAGCTTTTATAACATATAATTTGGACGTATACTTTTCGAGAAAATGTAACATTAATTAATAAATTAAATAAATCAACCCTCTGTTTACGGCAGCAAGCCTAGTCTCGAGTCCTGCGGAATGTGCCCTTGCCGCCGATGACGTGCTTTTATACAACAACATAGTGTTCATGATTGAATGTATACAACAAAAGTATTATAGGTAATATGCGGGAGAAGCCGCAAGTGGGCCGCTAGTTTAATACAAAATAAACGCATACGCCCAGATACTTACAAATTTCAAGTATTTTAAGCTGTGTTTCTTGTTGACATCATCACAAGTATGATTTAAAAATTGACTCAATTACGTCATATAATTTGTAGTTTTTTTTTCAATTTGACATAAATATTAATTTTAATATATTAATATTAATAAAAATATATTAATATTAATAAAAATATATTAATATTAATAAAACATCACATAAATATTTTTGTTTGTATACGAAAGTATCAAAGACGTATCGTGATAGAACAACAGCAATAGTAAGACCAGTGAATTTTTTATTTCCACGTCAGTCCATTAAGTCATTAAAAATGTATAGTTCAAAATCCGGTAATGGAAGCTTACCACATCGTGTTTCGCAAAGGTGAATCCAATTATTGTTTTAAAAATGCATCTGTAGTAAACCGTGAACCGTTTGTATTATTTAAGAGATAAGCTGTATTAGTGTATCGAAATGATTTTGTTTTTTTTTTGTGCCTTTAAATACATATTTGAAATATTATTGGATAGTAATAATATTATACAAAAAAATTACATCTGACATTGTTTGTATTTCAAAACAGAATGTATATTATGTATAATATTATTGACGTTTATATGACATTTTGGCTGCATTGAGTCACTCAATATGCAATGTCTTTCTAGGGAAGGTTTTAGGGCAGGTGAACCTAAAAATAATATACTTTGGGCTATTTAAAGATTTATCAAATTCAGACTCAATCCTCTAACATTTGATGCCAATTAAAATAGATTGGAAAAGCAGAGCGCGATAAGGTGAGGCACGATCGCTCAAACCTGCCAATTTCAGCGGAATTCATTCGCAAAAGTTGTTCATTTTACAGCAACTGTATTTTGTATTTTTCAATATTCCTACGGGTGTTGTTTTATTTTGATTTATTGTAGCACATATATTTCATGTTGGGTGTAAAATTGAAGGTAATTTAATTACGAATTAAAATCTGAAATAGGTGATATATAATGTGTTGAACGTGCGACTTCAAACATTTCGTTTATATCTTTTCCCTGGTGACGAGGCAAAGAGCGGTGTTGAGTTCCGCCACTCGACACGCAATGCAAAAACACAGTAAACTGATAATATTTTACAATTTATCTACCCTATAATACGCTGAAGATGCTTAAAAAATGAAATATATTTATAACTTTGAAAAGGAAAACACTGAGTAAATTCTGTTTTTACAGTTCACATATTATACTTACTTTATTTTAACATAAAAAACATATCCTCATATATAACGCAACTCAAAGAAAATTTTATTGTGCATTCGTAATCAGCATTTTCGTATGGTTTTTCGGCGAGCTTTGTGAACGTAACACTCGTTATCTTTGCATAGCCTTATTTGTAATATGCTGCATACATGCTGACAGAATGTGAGAAATTTACAGAAATAATATGGCAAAATTTACTTCAATGTTTTAATTTTCTTTTTTGTTATTTGATATTACTCAACGAGAAATATTATTAAAACTTCCAAATAATGTTTGCACAGGAAATTTTTATACTTACTCATATAGGAATTCTGAGAAGGATAGCTAGTAACAGTTAGGTTAGTATTACATAATTACTCTTACAATAGACTTGATTTTAATACAAAACAATGATCCTCGTCCAATTCTAAGGAAAATTTCGCAAATATAATCGCAAATACTGTCCAAACAATCCAAATAAAAATTATAGAAAAGGGGCTCTCAAGTGGGTTTGTGTAAGCTTCACTAAATCAAGTTATTTTTTCGATTTCTGTTTAAACAGTATGATGGTCGAATATGTACATATTTAACCCCTTCAATTATGCAACTCCTTTTCCAGTTCTTGCAATTTTCTTTGTAATTTTCTAATCATTTCGTCATTTTCATCGTTTTGTGTAGTTCCGAAAAAGCAATAATGTAAAATTTATTTACTTTTTTCAATAGACATACTTACTACTCAATAATTGAATATTTTTTTCTTTAATAGTTGCACAGTATCGTAATTCCTTTAAAACTTGGCGTAATATGCATATTTTATTTTCATTTATTGAAAGTGCATAACTACAAAACGTTGCCACACACAATATCTATCTCTAAATCTAGAGAAATTCCTCACGTAATACTCAAATTATAGAACTGTATTTAAAAATGTAAGGCTTTTATTTTAAATGTATAGAAACTGAAGCTAAAAGAAATGTACTATAAAATGTGTGATAAAATAAAAAAGTAGTGTTATATAGACGTACATAGTAAAATCTAAACTGATTGAGGCATATCATTACAAGTGCGTCCTAGAAAAATGCTTCACGTTAAACGCCTAAAAATAAAACAATCACAAATTGTGATATGTATCAAATTTTTATTTTCTTTTGTCTTGTTTCTTTCGAGAAAGATTATTAATGCATTCTCCTATTGTGTAATATAGTCTTTTTTTACCGTACAATCTCCTTCGTGTGTTCTCCATACATCGTGACATTGGCGAAGTGATTAGTGCTCAACTGGCACGCTCGAAGCGCCATAAATGAAGAACTGAATTGAACTGAAGATTATTAACAGTCATATGTAAAACAAAATATGATCAATTATTATATTTTTCTCCATCCTAGAGAATTTATTAGTATTTATTATTCATAAATATATCAGTAAAGAGATTTGTACCTCGATTAAAATAATAAAATTATTATGTGTTGAATTCCTGCCATGACTGGCATGGATGAGAAATAAACAAAGTATTTTTTGTGTGTGTGATACATTTTACATTAGATATTATCTTCGTCTTCTCCTTATTTTCTTACACGTCTTTTTGTTCGCTGTGAATTTAATTTAATGCAGATGCAACAAAACCCGCAATGTAAAATAGGTACTTTGACCGCCGGCACCTTGGCAAGGGCCTGATGGTGATAACCAGGAAGCCCTGGTCTCCTAGGGTAACCACCTTATTGATTCGCTGAAGTATCATTATGACTATTTTTATGGTAGTTCCGGTATGGATAGAAGTGTTGTAGAACGCCTTCCTCTATCTCCTGGCCTACAGCAATGAAATTAATTTACATTCAGGCTGGATTCACACAATGGCTCTGGAGACATTAACAGCTGTTAAAAATGGCCCTGCTAGGATTGTAACCTAAAACTCAAAAGGACCGGCGCATTTTTCACGATACCTTAAACTTAATATTGTATATATGCTAACAATTATATATTTCACAATATTTTATTATTATGTTATTATAGAGTCGAGCTAAATGTGTATTCGTACTAACATTTAAATAAAATACAGCAACATTGTAGCTTATCTAGGTCACATCTGTAAAACGTATCAAGGTGACCTAGTTTAGGTTTAGGTATACCTTTCCCTGTCTAACCAATGACAGGCATCCCTTTTAGCCAGTCGATCCACCCCAGTATGCAGCCGGAACTCCCGACCGATTCACGTTTGAGAAGTACGCTTCATATTAAAGTTCATATTGTATGAATGTAAACGTAATTATAGCTTGTGTATAAAATACAGAATTTATTATACAGCTAGCTATATTGTTTATTCAACTTGAAATATTATATTTTACATTTAAACAATAATGTGCGTGTGACTGTAAACGCTACGGTAGTACGGTACGGTAGTTACGGTATGGTGGTGGGTTCGAATCCCACTTGAGGGAGTGAAATATTTTCATATCCTCGCTCTGGTGACGAAGCATAACTTTGAGATCCACAGCTCAACAGACAATGCATCCACAAGTCGACGAAAAGTAGGAAACGGAAGTGTCTTAAGGTGTCTTTACACTGAGATCCCAGGTTCGCTCTGCATAGCAAGGTTGATATATGCGGTATAAAGGATGTAAAAAAATGTAAGAATGTATTGAGTATTTCTCGAACACAACGTGTTTCCTAGCTAATGATGCTATCTGCAGTGCGACTTGATAACAAGTAGTTAAAATGCTTATTTCTTATCACACTCTAAAATAATTAACATTTATTCTATTTCAAATAATTATTCTATTTTACACAAAAAATACAAACTAATATTTGAAGATATTTTAATATTTAATAAAAAAAACAACTGAAATCAGCTTCGCGCTGTATCCCGCACATAGTAGGGTAGGCAGAGGGAACCTAGTATTAAGACACTCCGTTCCCCACTTTCCACCAAGTTAACAATATACAATTAAATTATCTCAAATAACTAGTGCCAGTGTTTTTTTAATTTATATTCAGAATAATCAGAAACTGCTACAGTTTCTATATACTAAGGATTGACGCGACCAGAGCGCTACAAGTGCGGTACAAGTTACATCAATAATTTTTTTTCAGTCAACTTTTGTTGTTATTTTAAAGTAAATCTACAAGTTGAATTTAATAACTTTTAGGGTTCTGTGTATCAAGAGACTAAAAAAGAATCTTTATAACGCTTAGTTGTGCGTCTGCATGTCTGTCAGTCCATCTATCAAGACATTTATCTCAAGGTCACATGGAGGTGTCATACTAAAATTAATTAACATCCAGGTCTATGGTCCCTTGGAGCACAGAAAAAATAAGCCAATTCTAAACGAATGAGCGATACGAGCTTGCAATTTGTATGAAACTAACTACCTACGGGCACTTTCCGTAGGTAGGTAAGACCTACAATTATAAAATTTTGCAGGAAGTAAGAACTTAAAGTGCAAATAAAGAAAAAATATCGGATATCTGAAAATTTTAAAAATGGTGCTGGAATTGGAATTTTACACAATATAAAATATATAAAAAACATTATAAAGTATTTGTAAATACATTTGAAGTTCTCTTAATACAAATAAGTTCGTACCCGTTCGCCCCCAAGTTTGTAAATTTTTAATATGTTGTACTTCCCCTTGACCTACAATCCTGAAATTGATACGAAACTTTAATATAAATATTTATATTCAATTGATTCTCCTGCAAATTTATAATGTTTTATGTAACTATATAATTTAACTAGATAAAATAAAAATAATTGAATAAAGACATATTATAAATATTAATATCATATATCATTCATAATAATGAAATATTTAATATTTTTATTTTCTTGCTTTGATAACAGAACAAAGCGTGGCGTTAAGTTCCACCATCCAACACGCAATTCTCAAACATTCAGCGAAAAGTAGGGAGCGAAGTTTCTTAACTCTAGGTTAGTTCTCCCTACCCTACTATACGGGATACAGCGGAAACTAAAACAAAAGTTGGCAAAAGCTATTCCAATATCACAGATATAAGCTTGGAAACAAAGTTCGAGTGTAATCGCGAAATTAGAGGGAGACAGAAGTATAGAATAAGTTACCAATACAAGAAGAGTGCGAATTTATCCACCAATGACAGGCGAGAGCGTTCTGCGCGTGTCTCATACAGGCCCAAACGGCCGAATGATCTACACGTGTTTATCGTCACGATCGATACATTAAAAATACTACGACATTAACAAAAATAACTTATAGCAAAAAAATAATTCAGTTGATAATTATAGCAAAATAAAATCATACGTCATACGTTGACGTCCTCACCTCAGCAGGTATCTTGATTAATTTCTTTAGGTATGGGTTTAAAATATTTTTTATAGATACTGCTCCTGTAAAAGGAGCGCAGACGCTTCCACCCTGTATACGGTTTTATAGGATCTTTCGCTATCACCGTACATAATTAATGCAATAACATTGATTAACGTCCCCAATAATATTTGTTATATTATCTTCTATGCAACAGTGATCATTTACGTTTTTATTATATGTATAATTATACATATACATGTAAAATTCTAATATATAACTTTTAGCATTAACTATACTGGCTGGCTTTCTGTGGTTAGAATTTTTATAGTACAGTTTGTCTCGGGCAATACTATTTTATCTGGGCTTCCAAGTATACGGCTGGCTATCGTTTCAGATTACTTAAACTATTTTTTCACTTTTCGAAGAATTCTTACATTCTTTTTCATTTGTCAGTTTCTTTTTCAGTTGTCATAGTAATTTCTTTTTCAGTTGTCATTGTAATTTTATCAATATTTATGTTAGAAATATATACTGTTCTTTTAATATTTTTATTTTATCATGATAAATTGAGGCTAACATGGCGCCGCGCTGTGGGACAGTGTCTGACCGCAAATTCTCTGTTTGTAGAATATTTTTTTACTATACCAGGTAAAACAAAGTGCGGCGGCATTGAGTTCGAGTCGATCGTTGGTGATAAAATCTTAGTTATGAAATATGTAGCTATTTTTCTTAACTTCTATTTTTTCATTCATTCATTAA
>JAATLQ010034788.1:0-24667 GCA_013421005.1 Heliconius erato x Heliconius himera
TGTCTGTCTGTCGACATATTTCTGTCCGCATTTTTCTCTGAAAGTACTGAACCGATTTACTTGAAAATTTCACCAATTGCTTTGTTTTAACTCAACTTGAGTACTAAAGTTTAGTTCATCAAAATCGGTTCATTAAAAAAAAAGTTATCGTCATTTGAATGAACTCAAGGCATTACTTTGCCTGCGAATATTATATAGCAATCGCGCTGGTATGACCCTGGCTAAAGAATGACATTCGAAACGTCTGGTTTATATGAGTGTTGAGAAAAATATATATTTTTGAAGCACTATTATATAATATTTTATACAATAAAGTAAGCAAAGTTGAATTGTTAGTGGAGATTACCTTCATAAATCATAACAGTTAAGTTTAAGTCGTAATAAATTCAACCGGCCGGTCGTGGCGCAGCGGCACGAGGTGTGACTGCAAAACCGACTGGTTGTGGGTTCGATCCCCACTCGAGGAGATGAAATATTTACTTAAATTTATATTTCCATTTCTTCGCTCTGGTGTCGAGGTTAAGCGCGGCGTTGAGTTCTGCCACTCAACAGTATGTAACAGAGGTTTAGAATTATGATGAGACGTATATTATATAGGTAAAAAGAACATAAAGTTACAAAAATATATACGTGTAATATATAATTAGCTTTATGTATATTTTATAAATATCAAATATCAACAATGGTCGTATTTTTTTATTTAAAACAATCAACTTCAACTTTGACGATAATGTCGTAAAAAACATCATATTAGAAGTCATTATAGTTGTCAATCGATTGTGCTTATTAAATCAATAATCATGTAGCTTAAGCGGGCGAAGCCGCGGGCGGGCCGCTAGTATATTAATAAAAGGTGGTATTTTAAACAATATGAACAATTCTTCGTCTAAAAATAACAAAATTTAATCAACAACAACTTTCCAGCTTGTACATTTATGAGATTCCAAAGAGTTGAGTGACAGAAGCTTAATAGTAGCTGGTGTTATTAAAGTAAATTACAAACATAAGCTCTCTGTGGCAAATTTTTATTAACTTATCCGTCGTATTTGTTGTATAGAAATATTATGATATTTTCTAAGTGCTCCACTGCCCATTTTCCGCTGAATTCTTGAGAAGCCTTGCTTCGACACCAGAGAGAAGAAATAAATATATTAAATAGTTCATTTCTTTGTGTGGGAATCGAACCCACAACCTATTGCGCTTACAATCACACACTTGTGCCCCAGCGCCACGACTGACCTCTATATAACAATATTTTTTTAAGGTCTGAAACGGATTAATTCCTAGAATTTAAATTCACCTTAACGTAAGTACATACGTAATATTATGTGTGCCATGTTTTAAATAATGAAAGGAATAAATATAATAAACTAACTGTAAACAAAAAGTAAAGATTACATTAAAAACGAATTAAAACACTATAAAATTGTTTTATATACTTATTTAGAAAACGTGTACAAGTGTGGAATAACACTTTAAAAATGTTTAAAAACACTATAAAACATTTTTAAATTATATTGTAGTAGTTAAGCAATTAATTTCACTCATGACGTTAAGTTCCGCTACTAAACACGCAATGTCTCCAGAATTTGGCGAAAAGTCGGGAGTTGAGTGTCTTAACCCTTAACCACTGACGTACGTACGTGGTACGGCACTTTAGCAGATGTTTGTTTATAATTTAATTTTGCGTGAGAATTCGACTAATTAGGTACTTACTTGCCTTACCTTTATATAACTCAACGAAAGAAGGCGCCGATTCTTTAGACGAAAAATGTGCCAAATACAGCTGCGCAAGAAGATCCAGATCTTGCTCGTAGTTTACAGTATTCTGGATATTTTTGCTGTAAATTCTTTTATACTGCAAATTATTACTTTATAGATCGTCTGACATTTAAATTTTCAAACTTGGAGAAAGGTACACAACACCACATCTTACACATCAACTTTCAAGTCTTATTATTGCTTTATCTTAGGCGAGGATGAGGCCATGAAAACTAGACACCAACTATGAAATTTGTAAACAATTGCTACATATGTTTCAAGCAGAAACATCGCATAATCCGCTATAACTATCATAAGCCGGTCTGCCTGTAGTGTTCAAAACCAACCTGCAACAACTTCTGCTAAAAAGTGCTTTCATTTTACTTATATTTAATTTTTTTCTAATTAAAACTTTTTTTATTATGTAATTAAGTTAAAAAAGTAAGTTAAAAATATATTTAAAAAAAAATGACGAATTTTTAAAAATGTCTGTGTAATTTTAGATACTATTGTGGTTACTGGTTAATATATTTTTTTCTATGATTTAATACTGTTTCTTTACTAACTTTATTTAATATTAGATATATGATATAATAATTAAAAAAATATATATAATCATAATTATTGCATTTAATTGAAGAAATAGAATGCATTCCAAATATGTACGTATGTCTTGCGTACCTCAAGTACACGAAATGTCAGTGGCTAAGGGTTAACACTAAGTTTCCTCTGACTCTTTCCTCTGAATCAGAGTATGATTATGAAGTGACGTGAAGCTGATTTAAATTATATTTAAAAATTGTATGTATATAAAAATAATATACAAGCCACTATAAATTTTAGTTGAAGTATTCAAAATTTCACATCAAATAAAAAGAATAGTAACAGTTATGTATTGTGGTCAAAGAAACTATAATAGTTTCAAAAACTACTTTTGTATGAGCTGCGGGGCCGTCGAAGCATGTTTATTGTTTTCACGCGAACAAGTTGCTCGAAATACAAGAAAAGTCAGTTACTTTGACCGAAAAATTATTATATCCGACATAGCTGTGAATGTACATAACTTTAAGAAACAATAAAATATTTATAACCAGTTACGTAAAAGCTAAAAAAATGTATGTACAGGTAATATAATCCATATGAGGTCAGCCGTAGCACAGGGGCAAAAATGTGTGATCGTCAACGCACGGCTGGTTGTGGGTTTGATCGCCGAATGTATTACTTATTTAAATTTATAAATTCATTTCTTCGCTTTGGTATCGAATGCCTCCAGAATTCGGTAGAAAATGGGAGTGGGAATCGGAGTGTCTTAACACTAGTTTCCCTCTGCCTACCCTGCTATGAGCAGGATACAGCGTGAAGCTGATTTTGATTTACATAGCACATTTTTTGTTTCTTTCACGGTATCGATTTTAACAAATAATATTTTATTTTCATATTCGGTATATTTTAAATGGAATCAATATTGTCAGGAAAAATCAGCAACGTTGACATTAACCCATCTTGTTTGCAAAGAAAAATGTTTATGTATATTTATTTTAACTTATAATATAACAAAGGAATAAAAAAACCTGAATTCTCATAATCTTAATAAGAAAAACATATTTATGTGTTTGATGGTGGTCCCAACGCCGCATTCGTCGCCACTTGACACATCAGCGGGGACGCACTTGTGCGCGTTGCCTTGGGTGGACGCCCTATTAGTGCGCTCATGAGGGCTGGCCCCCTGCCAGCGCTGCTGCGAGCAAGCCTTCCATCTTGGACTCCCATGAATTTTTCAAAGAGATGAAGAAAGGACAGAATGCAATATCAGTGTAAATGGTAAGGCATTAGAACAAGTGGATGAAGTGGTAAACTTGGGAAGTATATTCAGTAGAGATGGAAAATACGAGATGGATACAATACAATATAATACAATATATTTTATTGCACATATAATTTAAACAAATTATATACAAAATTAATAAAAACAACATGCACAATAAGGCGGCTTTATCGCTTACAGCGATCTTTTCCATGCAACCTGTAGTTGTTGGAGTTGTATAAAAAAAGATGGTGGGTGGTGCATTAAATTATATTCAATATATTTACAGTTGAAGAAACACTCGTGAAACTCTTATACTCCTCCTTATCTGAAGAAACAGTTCAAGTTTTTACATGACGTCTACTCACTTTTCCTGTGCGCAAAAAATATATTACTTTAAATTCCTATTCACTCTTCTTCTTGTCTGTCTAACTCTTTTACTATTAAATTTTAAAAAGAAATTTTAAAATTAGAAGCCAAAAAAATACAAACTTTCCCTCTGTCGAATAGCACGGTCAAATAGCCGCGTTTTGCCTTGTTACCAGAGCGAAGAAATAAAAATATTAATAAATAATAATTTGTTCTCCCATTGCGTACCCATATCGAACCCACAACTGTCGCGTATACAGTCACACGATTGTGACACTGCGTCACAACGCTTTCGTAGGGAATTACAGAAGATAGTGGTCCCTGCTACCAAGAATAAAATAAAAGTGGGCTTTGATCAAGAAAAAGTTGGGAACCCTTTCATTAGAAAAATAACTACTCTACCTCTATATTTAGATGCTACATTTTATATTTTTTAATTTAGAAATATGATCATCTTTGTCATTGAAAAATAGAGTTTGGGACGTACATAAATAACTTATGATATTTATTCCACGAATATACAAAGTTCAAAATACACGTCCCATATTCCATACGTACTTGTTTATCAAAAAAAAAAAATCAATGTAACTATAATGTAGACATACAAAATGCACTGTTATGCCGATAAGATTGTTTTAGCTTTACGCTATATTCCGTACATAACAAGCTCTGGAAGGGTACGCTTGAGAACGGTGGCCTTAAATTAAATGTGTCAAAGACTAAGTACATGGAATGCGGGAGCCCGGACTCGAGCACTATCCATATAGGTCCTGAACTAGCATTTAAGTCGGAAGAGTTCAGGTACCTTGGATCCTTTATGCACGAGTCTGTAGGTATCGATCACGATGTCTATAGCCAGATAATTGCTGCCTGGGCCAAATGGCGGGAGGTCACTGGTGTGGTCTGCGATCACAGGATAAAGCCCAAACTTAAGGGTCTAATATACAAGAGAATCATTCGACCCGTTCTTTTATACAGCATTAAATGCTGGCCAGCACAATTTCAGTACACTCACTTGACGTCACGGAATCGGAGATGTTAAGGTGGATGTGCGGCATAAGCTTCAAGAGCGTCGTCGAGATGGTTTGGCTTCGCTACGCGCCGGCCTAAAAACTATGTCGGATGCAAGTGCTACTATATCAGTCCCTGGAGTGAGATCTCTCGGACGCCCAAGAAAGCGCAGGTTGCATGACATGAGAGCCGATAGTCTAACCACCGAGGGCGCTAAAGACCGTGCAAAGAGAAGTAGCTTGAGCAGGAAGGCAGACTATGGCATTATTGCCGGGATTATTGCCACGCAGAAGAAGCAAATTCTAAAGGCATTGCGTGTTGAGTGGTGAATTAAGCGCGGCACTTTGCCCTCTTACAAAGCCAGGTTGAGTGGGATTCGAATCCACAACCTATCACATTTACAGCCGAACTTTTGTGCCGCTGCGCCACGACTTTTCTGATTTAATTACATTGAAATATTACTGTTTAAAATTTTAACGCATAATATTTGAATCTAATTGTAATTGGCAATTTAACCTAATCTAATTGTAAAAACTAGTATTATAATAAAAAATCTTTGTGCCGTCCGGTACAGACGCTGGCGATAATTGCATTCTAAAACAGTTTTATCGACAAATCTCTTTTAAACTTTATCTTCGTGAATTTCTCGATTCGTAATAAAATATTCTTACTGAACTTTTAAAAACACCTATTTTATAGTATAAATGAATAGCATAAATAAGATAAACTGAGCGCGGCGGTTTGGTTTGTAATGTGGGCATCTGTGGGATGGAGCGAACGTTTGAATAATAAACCGATCGGGAAACCGCCTTTCGTTGTTTTAATTTTGTGTCGTCGTGTTCACGAGTTTCTAAAACCGTTTAACCACAAACCGGTTCATTAAAGTTCTTACAAAAAACAGAAAGAAATATTTTGGCTTTTCCACGACAGGCGATTTGTTGTGTAAATAGTATATAGCCGGTGACATTGTATTGAATGTACCAAATGGAAACCGTGTTCCCAGTGGGGCGAATGGAAAAAATGTTCTGTAGTGAACGCGTTCCCGTTGCGCTGTCCAGTGAGAGATTTACAACGTTCTATTACTACGGCAGTAACGCTACATCCACATGTGTTTTTGGCTATCGACTGAGACCATAAAAAGCCTGCGTAATATTTTAAATATATGATTTAGGTATGCTCAAACTAACTCTTACTAATTAGAAGTTTATTATAAGATGAAAAAATAGTGTTAGCAACACTTTCTGCAAAAAAATGTTGTTGTTGGATGAAATTTTAATCGAAGAAGTATTTGAAGTTTTCATTGGCTATTAATATTTAATTACGACAAGTTTATAAATGAGCCGTATCTACTTGTTTTCAAAGAATATACAAATCAAAAATTAAATTTTGAAAAAGAATATTAATATAAAATATGAAATTGAAAATACTGTAAATAATAGAAGTTAGTATAGAATATATGAAAAAAATATTACTTTATAAAATGCATTCTTAAGTTTAGTCATAAATATCTTCGTATAAAGTGTATAATACAATTGATATCTAAGAATTAATTATTTGTTTCTAAGTTATTCCCACATTCTATATTAAAGGACATAAATCAAAAACACAAAAATTTTAAAATAAATATATAATATTTTAAATATTTGGCGAGAACAACATGCGGTAAAGGCTGTTATGAAAATAAATATTTATGTATTACGCAAATATATACGCACTTACCGCATCCACATTGCCAGATACTACATATTCTACTGTATGAACATAATATAAACAAGAAAGTTGTTTTCCAGAATAATAAATATAATATTTTATTGTCAATTGGACGATATTCGGGAGAACAGGCTCCAATAAGCATGACATTCAGCTTTGCCGTCGACTGTCAACAGACAGAAATGATACGCACCATCAAGTAATTATCTCGTTACCCATTAAAACTGGAAATATAGGGTTACCAATTAACAATTGTTACTGCTGACTCAAATAAAACAGGCGTTTATTTTATTTAATACCTATTTTCATTTACGTTTTGTGCTATGAACATACGGAATGTGGAAATATTAAATTAAGAATTCATTATAATAAAATACCTGATATAAATAAAGGTTGGTTTCTAAAACAATATGAACAATTCCTCATCTAAAAATAGCGAAATTTAATACGCAAATAGTTTTCCAGCTTGCATATTTATGAGATTCCAAAGAGTTGAATGACGGAAGCTAAATAGTAGCTGGTGTTATTAAAATAAATTTCAAACAAGAGCTCTCTGTTGCAAAATTTTATTAATTTATCTATTGTATATTGTGATACTTTCTATATATTCCGTTCCCCATTTTCCGCCGTATTCTTGAGCCTTTGCGTGTTGACTGGCAAACTTGTGGGAATTGAACCTACATCCTGTCGCGTTTTCAGTCACATGCTTGTGGCCTGGCGCCACGAATGGCTTCTTTATAATAATATTTTTTATTATTACAATATTATTTATTTTTAATAATGATAGGGATAAATATAATAAGCTAAATATAAACAAAAAGTAAGGATAACGTGATCATAATAGATAATTAAAAAAAACTAGTCGCATAAACACTATAAAATATATTTAAGTAAGGTTTAACCTGTCATTGATGACGTTAATTCGACTTACATCGTTGTACATAAATGGCTGTACTGATAGAGCTGGTTATTTGTGGCCATATATGAGTACTTTTACTATTATAAAAAAAAATATTAAATATGAATAAAAATCAGACTTCCCAAAATATGAAAAAAAAAAACTTTTTATGCCCTTACTTCTAGAAACACAAAATATAGTATTATTATCAATTTAATTTAAGAATGTGACCTGTATAACCACGAAAATTGCACAAACTTATTTGTCCGAAATCATATTAGCAATTTACATAATGCGAAAAGAGACCACCTCACAAGAAAACACACACGATGATAATTTTATTTCGTACTCACATTTGCGCAATTTGTATACAGAATGTAAATTAGTAAGCTCCTTATTTCAGCCGGCGGCGCCAGGTTATTTAGCTTAGTGTCGCGCTCGCGCTTGACGAATAAAAATATACTTAAACGAATAACTTTCTCAGTCACATTCGTTACTTATCAAATTGCGCCGCGCAAATGAAATGTTATTAAAAAGATTTCTTAGGAAAAAGATGTTTTCGGTGTATTATTTTAACAAAATATATAACACTAGTGGGCGCGCGCATATTTGCACCCTTAGGGTTGAATTCCAAAAAAACCGCGAAACACGTGTTCAATAAAATATTTATAACAGTCTGATTTTTTTTTATAAAAATCGGTGGCGATTTAAGGATTTTTCCACATAAACTTTCAACCCCTCATTTGAACCCTTAGGGTGTGAATTCTAAAAAAACCATGAAACACATGTTCAATGAAATATTTTTAAGAGTCTGAATTTAAAATTTTATTAAAATCGGTGCCGATTTAAATGTTTTTCCATACAAACTTTCAACCCCTATTTCATCCCTTTAGGGTTAAAATTTTTAAAAGTGTCAAAGTTACATAAATAGCTTTTAGCTTTTTCTTACTAGATATTGTCGACTGAAATAATACGATCCCAATAGAATGATTGATTTGATCTAGATTTAGTTGCTACATTTATAAAGTTAATAGTTTAGAATGGCATCGATGGTCACGATGTCATTCAAAAATAGAACTTAGCTCACAGAAAAAAATGTTAGTGTTCATTCAAAACGACTTGGCCAAGCCGAATGTCGAAATAAAATATATTTTAAATATTTGGCTAGAGTAACATGCGGTAAAGGCTGTTATATAGATAAACATTTATGTATTATACAAATATAAATGCGCTTACCGCATCCACATAATCAGATGCTACAGGTTTTACTGTATGTACATAATGTAAACAAAAAAGTTATTTACCAGAATAATAAATATGTATTTTTTCTGTCAATTGGACGATATTCGGGAGAAAAGGCTCGAATAAGCATGAAATTCGGCTTTGCCGTCGCCTGTCAACAGACAGAAATGATACGCACCATCAAGTAATTATCTCGTTACCCATTAAAACTGGAAATATAGAGTTACCAATTAACAATTGTTACTGTTGACTCAAATAAAACAGGAGTTCAGTTTAATACCTATTTTCATTTCTGTTTTGCTATATGAACATACGGAATGTGGAAATATTAAATTAAGAATTCATTATAATAAAATATCTGATATAAATAAAGGTTGGTATCTGAAACAATATGAACAATTTCTCATTTAGAAATAGCGAAATTTATTCAGTAAACAACATTCCAGCTTGGATATTTATGAGATTCTAAAGAGTTGAGTGACAGAAGCTAAATAGTAGCTGGTGTTATTAAAATAAATTTCAAACAAGAGTTGTTGAAATTTTTTATTAATTTATCTATTGTATAGAAATATTATGATATTTTCCATATACTACGCTGCCCAATTTCCGCTGAATTCTTGAGACATTGTATATTGAGTGGCGGAACTCAACGCCACGCTTTGACTCGATACCTAAGCGAAGAAATGAAAATATTTTATATTTAATTTCCTTGAGTAGGAATCTAATCCACATCCTGTTGCGTTTTCAGCCCTTTCAGCTTGTGCCCCTGCGCCACGATTGTTCTTCTTTATAATAATATTTATTATTATTACAATATTATTTATTTTTCATAGCGATAGGAAAAAATATAGTAAGCTAAATGTAAACAAATAGTAAGTACCACATGAAAAAATACCTATCGTTTAACCACTACAAAATATATTTAAGTAATGTTTAAAAATTTAATGTAACAGAAATGTACAAGTCACTATAACTTTTTATTGAAGGATTCAAAATTTTATATCAAATAAAAAGCATAGTAACAGTTATGCGTTGTGGTCAAAGAAACTATAATAATTTCAAAAACTACTATTGTATGAGCTGCGGAGCCGTCGAAGCGTGTTTATTGTTTTCACGCGAACAACTTGCTCAAACTAGAAGAAAAGTCAGTTACTTTGACTGACAAAATCTTATAACCGTCGTAGCTGTAAGTGTAGATAACTTTAAGAAACCATAAAATATTTATAACCAGTTACGTAAAATCTTAAAAATGTATATACAAGTAATATATATAATATATTTTGTTTTTTCTTTCACTGTATCAATTTTTGCAAATAAGATTTCATTTTCACACTCGGTGTATCTAAAATAAATGGGATCGGTGATGTCAGGAAAAATCAGCAACGTTGACATTAACCCGTCTTATTTGCAAAGAAAAATGTTTATGTATGTTTATTCTGACACATAATATTTAAGTGAGAATTTCGCAAAAAACGTAACATAAATAAATGTAGGTGTCGAATATCAGTGAAAACTGAAAGTAAGTAAATTGACAATATGCTGTACTGATAGGTCTGGTCTCTCTCTCTCTGGTCATAATTATAAAAAAACTTAATATTTAATACTTCTCAAAATATTAATTAAAAAAACTTATTCTACCCTTTCTATGAGAAACACAAAACATAGTATTTTTATAAATTTAATTTGAGAATATGACCATGAATATTAGGAATTTACATAATGCGAAAAGAGACCGATCACCTCGCAAGAAAACACACACGATGAGAATTTTATTTTTGTACTCACATTTGAGCAATTTGTATACAGAATGTAAATTAGTAAGCTCCTTATTTCAGCCAGCGGCGCCAGGTTATTTAGCTTAGTGTCGCGCTCGCGCTTGACGAATAAAAATATACTTAGACGAATAAGCTTCTCAGTCACATTCGTTACTTTTCAAATTGCGTTGCGCAAATGAAATGTTGTCTTGATACGGGTATATTTCACTGTTATTAACAAGATTTCTTTGGTTCTTTTTTGTTATATTATTTTAATACAATATATAAAATGTAGTTGTATATTGATAAAGCTAAAGAAATAGTATCAAAGTTACATAAATAGTCTCTAAAATCAGCTTCACGCTGTATCTCACACACAGCAGGGTAGGCAGACGGAACCTAGTGTTAAAACACTCCGTTCCCCACTTTCTGCCGAATTCTGGAGGCATTGCCTGTTGAGTGGCAGAACTCAACGCCGCGTTTAACCTCGACAGCAGAGCGAAGAAATGAAAATATAAATTTAAGTAAATATTTCATCTCCTCGAGTGGGGATCGAACCCACAACCAGTCGATTTTAAAGTCACATCTCGTGCCGCTGCGCCACGACTGGCCTCAATATTAAATAGTCTCTATCTATTTCTTATTATTTACTATCGATTGAAATAATACGATCCCAATAGAAAGATCTACGTCTAGTAAATAATTTAGATTGGCATCGATGATCACGATACCATTCAAAAATAGAACTTAGCAACCTCTAAATAAATAACGAATGACGTTGATTCGACGAATGCAAAAAGTAAAAAGCAAGACAACGTGATATTCCATGCGTGCTTGTATATTCAAAAACAACCTCAATGCTAACCGGTGGTAGCATACTAAATGTACTGTTAAACGGAAAAGATTTTTTTCATAGCTTCACGCTTTATTTCGTATATAGGAATATAGGCGGAGAGAACTTTTCCACCATTTTTACCCACTTTTTACCCACTTTACACCAAATTTTGAACGTTGAGTGGTGGAAATTAACGCAGCGCTTTGTCTCCTTATCTGAGGGAGGTTAAGTGGTATTCGAACCCACAGCCTCTCGCACTTACAGTCAAACGCTTGTGCTCCTGTGCTACGACTGGACTCTTTTAATTAGATTGAAATGTTATTATTTGAACTTTAAAATAATAATAATTATTCAATGTAATTGTAATTGGCAAATAAAAGCTAGTAATAAAAAGTCTCTGTGCCGTCCGGTACAGATGCTAGCGATAATTGCATTCTAAAACAGTTTTATCGACAAATCTCTTTTAAACTTTATCTTCGTGAATTTTTCGAAATAAAATATTCTTCTACTGAACTTTAAAAAACCCCTTTTTTATCGTATAAATGAATAGCATAAATAAGACAAACCGAGTGCGGTGGTTTGGTTTGTAATGTGGGCATCTGTGGAGTGGAGCGAACGTTTGAATAATAAACCGATCAGGAAACCGATTTTCGTTGTTTTAATTTTGTTTCTAAAACCGTTTAACCACAACCCGTTTTTATTAAAGTTCTTACAAAAAAGGGAGAGAAATATTTTGGTTTTTCCAAGACACGCGATTTGTTGTGAAAATAGTATATAGCCAGTGACATTATAGTGAATGTACCAAATGGAATCCTTGTTCCCAGTGGGGCGAATGGAAAAAATGTTTTGTAATGAACGCGTCCCCGTTGCGCTGTCCAGTGAAAGATTTAGAAGATGAAAGTTTTGAATAAAAAAAATATAAAATTTAAAATACGGCAAAAAATTACTCAAAATATGGAAAATATGAAAAATTAAGTACCTACTTTATAAAATGCTAAAGTATATTGGTAAATGTCTTCTTACAATGCTTTCTTAAAATTAATATCGATTAATTAGTCGAATCTGGGTTACTTCTCCATTGTTTATTATATAAATCAATTACTAAGTATTAAATAATGCAAAAAATTTTGTATACAGTTAATACAATCGTAATGATCCGGTCTAATTTTAAAATATCATTATAAAAAACATAATGATGATGTAATTTAACCGTGTTTATCTTTTATTTCAATAGATACAACAGTTATCGGTACTTCTAGTAAGTGTTTTTAACATGTTTTATTAGGTATAAAACTATGAATCTAATACTTCTAATTATTATATATCTATATATATAAAAGGATATGTACCTGACTGACTGAGGAAAGATGCACGCACAGCCGTAACCGCTGTTGGACAGATGTTAATTTTCATAATAACATCTAGACATCCACTAAGAAGGAATTTTGAAAAATTTTAAACCTAAAGGGATGAAATAGGAGTTGAAAGTTTGTATGGATTTTTTTTAAATCGATTCGATCGATCGATTTTTATAAAATTTGAAATTCAGACTCTTAAAAATATTTCATTGAACACGTGTTTCATGGTTTGTGGAATTCACCCCCTAAGGATTCAAATAAGGGGTTGAAAGTTTATATGAAAAAATCTTTAAATCGCCACCGATTTTTATAAAAAATTAAATTCAGACTGTTATGTGTTACTGTGTTTCATTGTTTTTTTAGAATTCACACCTGAGGGTGCAAATAAACGGGAATCTGCGAATCTGCGCGCGCCCACTAGTATAATCGTAAAACTCAACAATTTTATTTAAGTTAGACGACAATATAATATTATGGTACCATCGAGCTGGTATGATGATGAGACTCGAACGTGGCTGATGGAATCTTGGACTGTCTACTAGTAAGCATATCGAGTTTGGGATCCTTCAACACAGCCAGACACTACATATCTATTTCAACTGTATGAACACAATGTAAAAAAAATATTTTCCAGAATAATGAATGTAATATCTTTGTCAATTGAACTATATATCAGGAGAAAAGGTTCGAATAAGCATAAAATTCGGTTTTGCCGTCGCCTGTCAAGAGGCAGAAATGATACGCACACTCAATTACTTATCGCGTTATCCATTAAAACTAACTAATAATTGTTACTGCTGACTTAAATAAAATAAGAGTTTAGATTAATATCTATTTTTATTTCCGTTTCGCTCTATGAATATACAGAATGTGGAAATTTATTAAGTAGTTAACAAAATGCCTGATTTATCTATACTAATATAATAAAGTGGAAGAGTTGTTTGTTTGTTTAAGCTAAGATGAGCTAAGCTCTCTGAAGGTTGTGGTCGGTTTTACATTTTTTTTGTTTCGTATGAAAACATTACATTTCTCGGGAATACTATAGGCTATATATATCGCATTACGATTTAATTTTTAGTTAGCTTTAGATAACTAAATAACAATATTTAGAATAGAACCCTATCGTATTACTTTAACCGCGTGCGCTGCAAAATTAGTTGAATATTTGCGAGCACATTGTACTTCAAAAACAATAAATTTTATTAGTTCTAAAATGAAGTCCGTGACACTGTATATCTATCTATTTTAAATAAATAAGTCACAATAAGGCATTTTGTGACAAAAATAATTGTAAATTGCAAGGTAATATTTCACCATTTTCAATTTGACAAAGACATTGAAACTTACGAGCGAAAGTTATTTCATTATCAAGGATTTTTTATGAAGATAAGCATCGGCTTTTATAGTATATAATTTCACCATATAGTTTTCAAGAAAATGAAAAAATAAAATAATTCAATGCTCTGTTTACGGCCGCAAGCCTAGGCTCGAGTACCACGGGGGGCGCTCTTGCCGCTGATGACGTTCTTTAAAGCAGGCACACATTGCTTGCACGCACTTGCACTTCTCTTTTAGAAGAAAAAAAATTGAATATATAAATTATACAATCAATCTATTTGCAAATGTAGCATAATATAGGAATTATAGGAGGTTTGCGGATGAAGCCGCTAGTATATAAAGGTACCTATAAATAAACAATATGATCAATTTCTCATCTAAAAATAGCAAAATTTAATTTTCCAGCGATTCAACAAACGATTTTCCAGGTTACATATACATTTTCCAACGAATTCTAGAGACATTGTGTGTTTATTTTCAACAGGCGTTTTGTGAAGCAAAAAGCATACCGCACACCAGAGCGAAGAAATGAAAATAATAAATATTTCATTTCCTCTAGTGGGAATCGAACCCAGAAGTTCTTGGTCAAGAAGTTAATTATAAACAAAAAAAAAGACCATGTGACCGTAATTGACAAACACAAAACACTAATTGCTTAATCAGTTAAAAACATATTTAAGTAGTAAAGCTAAATAAATAGTATCAAAGTTACATAAATAGTCTCTAAAATCAGCTTCACGCTGTATCCCGCACACAGCAGGGTAGGCAGACGGAACCTAGTGTTAAGACACTCCGTTCTCTATTTTCTACCGAATTCTGGAGGCATTGCTTGTTGAGTGGCAGACCTCAACACCGCGTTTAACCTCGACACCTAGAGCGAAGAAATGGAAATATAAATTTAAGTAAATATTTCATCTCATCGAGTGGGGATCGAACCCACAACCAGTCGGTTTTACAGTCACACTTTGTGCCGCTGCGCCACGACTGGCAATAAATAGTATCAAAGTTACATAAATAGTATCTATCTATTTCTTATTATTTACAGTCGATTGAAATAATACGATCCGAATAGAAAGATAACTTTACATCTAGATTTAGTTGTTATATTTATAAATTTAATAGTTTAGAATGGCATCCATGATAACGATGCCATTCAAAAATAGAATTAAGCACGTCGAATACTAATCCGATTTAGCACACAAAATGCATTATTAGACAAAAAAGTTTTTTTAATAGCTTCTCACTTTATTCCGTACATAGAAGAGTAGACGGAAGGAACTTAATGTTTCAATTCCGTTTCTCATTTCATAGGCATTGCGTGTTGAGTGGTAGAACTGAACGCCGCCCATTGCCTTTTTACCAGAGGGAGGTTAAGTGGGATTCGAACCCACAGCCGATCGCACTTACAGTCAAAGGCTTGTGCCCCTGTGCTACGACTGGCCTCTTTTATTTTTTTTATTATTTTGACAAATAGAAGCTAGTAATAAAAAAATATACCGTCCGGGACAGACGCAGGCGATAATTGCATTCTAAAACAGTTTTATCGACAAATCTCTTTTAAACTTTATCTTCGTGAATTTCTCGATTTGTAATAAAATATTCTTCTAGTGAACTTTAAAAAACACCTATTTTATCGTATAAATGAATAGCATAAATAAGACAAACCGAGCGCGGCGGTTTGGTTTGTAATGTGGCATCTGTAGAGTGGAGCGAACGTTTGAATAATAAACCGATCAGGAAACCAATTTTCGTTGTTTTAATTTTGTTTCTAAAACCATTTAACCACAAACCGTTTTATTAAAGTTCTTACAAAAAACGGAGAGAAATATTTTGGTTTTTCCACGACACGTGATTTGTTGTAGAAATAGTATATAGCCAGTGACATTGTATTGAATGTACCAAATGGAATCCGTGTTCCCACTGGGGCGAATGGAAAAAATATTTTGTAGTGAACGCGTCCCCGTTGCGCTGTCCAGTGAGAGATTTACAACGTTCTATTACTAGGGCAGTAACGCTACATCCACATGTGTTTTCGGCTATTGCCTGAGATCGTAAAGAGCTCACCGGATATTTTAACTAAATGATTTAGATATATGCTTGAACTAAATCCGTAATTTATTGGATAAAGATAAATATTTTATTTCTTAATTGCGTAGAGGATTTGATAGGAATTTATTATAAGCTGAGAAATAAGTGTTAGTAACAATGCCTGCTAAAAAATTCTATTGTAGAATTTTTATTAAAGAGTCTATCAATTTTCTAAAAATTTGTTGGAAAATTGATAGAATCTTTAATAATAAAAACTTGCTAAACTGAATTTATTGCGATATGGATATTTAATTGCAATAAAATTTATTGCATTAATGAAATTTTTGAATAAAAAAATATAAAATTTAAAATACGGTAAAAATAACTCAAAATATGGAAAATATGAAAAATTAGTACTTTATAGATTCGATTCCCTCTCGAGGAAATGAAATATCTAATATTTTCATTTCCCACGCTCTGGTAACGAGGCAAAGTGGGATACTGTGATCCGCCACTCAATAAACAAAGCCTCCAGAATCGGCGGAAAATGGGGAGCTAGAATGTCTTAAGTTAGAACGAAATATCTGATAACTAAGTTCCCAGGCTCGCTCTACCTACAGTGCCATGTGCGAGATACAGCATGAAGCTAAAAAAATATTAGTCTACACTCAAAACTACTGGATAAGCCAAGCAGAGCTTCAAAATAAAACATATTTTAAACATTTGGGTAACGTGTGGTAAAGGCTTATATGTAAATAGATATTTTATACATTATAACCTCGCTTACCGCATCAACACAGCCAGACACTACATATCTATTTCTTCTGTATGAATACAATGTAAAAACTTATTTTCCAGAATAATAAATGTAATATTTTTTTGTCAATTGAACTATATATCGAGAGAATAGGCTCGAATATGTATGAAATTCGGGTTTGCTGTCGCCTGTCAAGAAGAAGAAGAAGCAGAAATGATACGCACACTCAAGTAATTATTGCGTTAGCCATTAAAACTAACTAATAATTGTTACTGCTGACTTAAATAAAATAAGAGTTTTCAGTTTAATACCTATTTTAATGTCTATTTCGCTCTATGAATATACAGAATGTGGAAATTTATTAAGTAGTTAACAAAATGCCTGATTTATCTATACTAATATAATAAAGCGGAAGAGTTTGTTTGTTTGTTTAAGCTAAGATAAGCTAAGATCTCTGAAAGTTGTGGTCGGATTTACATTTTTTTTTGTTTGTATGAAAACTACATTTCTCGGTATTGAATATTTGCGAGCACATTGTACTTCAAAAACAATAAATTTTATTAGTTCTAAAATAAAGTCCGTGACACTGTATATCTATCTATCTTCAATAAATAAGTCGCAAGAAGGCATTTTGTGACAAAAATAATTGTAAATTGCAAGGTAATATTTCACCGCTTTCAATTTGACAAAATATTGATACTTACGAGTGAAAGTTGTTTCATTATCAAGGATTTTTTATGACGATAAGCATCGGCTTTTATAGCATATAATTTCACCATATAGTTTTCGAGAAAATGAAAAATTAAAATAATTCAACGCTGTGTTTACGGCCGCAAGACTAAGCTCGGGTACCACGGAGGACACTCTTACCGCTGATGACATCTCCTAAAGAAGGCACACATTGCTTGCACGTTCTCAGAATTAAGAAAAAAATTGAATATATAAATTATACAATCAATCTGTTTGCAAATGTAGCGTAATATGAAAATTTTAGGTGGTTTGCGGACAAAGCCGCTAGTATATAAAGATTGGTAAAACCTATGAAGTATAAATAAACAATATGAACAATTTCTTATCTAAAAATAGCGAAATTTAATTCGCAAACAATTTTCCAGGTTACATATTTATGAGATACCCAGGAGTTGAGTGACGGAAGCTAATTGTGGCTGATGTTATTAAAATAAATTTCAAACAAAAGCTCTCTCTCTAGGATAATTTCATTAATTTATCCATTGTATAGAAATATTGTGATATTTTCTCTATACTCCGCTGCCCATTTTCCAACGAATTCTAGAGGCATTGTGTGTTTATTCTCAACACGCGTTTTGTGAACCAAAAAGCATACCGCACACCAGAGCGAAGAAATGAAAATAATAAATATTTCATTTCCTCGAGTGGGAATCGAACCTAGAAGTTCTTAGTCAAAGAGTTAATTATAAACAAAAAATAAAGATCGTAATGGACTAAACACAAAACACTAATCGCTTAATCAGTTTAAAACATTTTTAAGTAGTATTTAAAAACCCTACGTACATAACAAAATATACAAGCTACTATAAATTTTTGTTGAAGTATTCAAATTTTCATATCAAATAAAAAGGATAGTAACAGTTATGCATTGTGGTCAAAGAAACTATAATAGTTACAAAAACTACTATTGTATGAGCTGCGGAGCCGTCGAAGCGTGTTTATTGTTTTCACGCGAACAACTTGCTCGAACTACAAGAAAAGTCAGTTACTTTGACTGAACAATTATTATAACCTACATAGATGTAAATCTAGATAACTTTAAAGACAAATGTAGATAACTTAAACAGATTGAATATAATATTCGCAAAAAATATAAAATAAATAAATGCAGGCAAACTGAAAGTAAGTAAATTGTCAACATTGATAGCTGTACTGTTAGAGCTAGTTCTATGTGGCCTTAAACAAGTACTTTTACTTATAATAAAAAAAAACTGTCAAAATGATCAAATATGAAAGAAAAATCAGACTTCCCAAAACCAAAAAGAAAAAAATGTACTATCCTTACTACTAGAAACACAAAATATAGTTTTATTATATATATTTCATCTAAGAAGGTGACCTATATAACCACGAAAATTACATAAACTTATTTGTCCGAATTCATATTAGTAATTTACATAATGCGAAAAGCGACCACCTCGCAAGAAAACACACACGATGAGAATTTTATTTTCGTACTCACATTTGCGCAATTTGTATACAGAATGTAAATTAGTAAGCTCCTTATTTCAGCCGGCGGCGCCAGGTTATTTAGCTTAGTGTCGCGCTCACGCTTGACGAATAAAAATATACTTAGACGAATAAGCTTCTCAGTCACATTCGTTACTTTTCAAATTGCGCTGCGCAAATGAAATGTTGTCTTGATACGAGTATATTTCACTGTTATTAACAAGATTTCTTTGGATCTTTTTTGGTGTATTATTTTAATACAATATATAAAATGTGGTTGTATATTGATTGATAAAGCTAAATAAATAGTATTAAAGTTACATAAATAGTCTCTAAAATCAGCTTCACGCTGTATCCCGCACACAGCAGGGTAGGCAGACGGAACCAAGTGTTAAGACACTCCGTTCCCTACTTTCTACCGAATTCTGGAGGCATTGTTTGTTAAGTGGCAGAACTTAACGCCGCGTTTAACCTCGACATCTAGAGCGAAGAAATGGAAATATAAATTTAAGTAAATATTTCATCTCCTCGAGTGGGGATCGAACCCACAACCAGTCGGTTTTACAGTCACACTTTGTGCCGCTGCGCCACGACTGGCAATAAATAGTATCAAAGTTACATAAATAGTATCTATCTATTTCTTATTATTTACTGTCGATTTAGTTGTTATATTTATAAATTTAATAGTTTAGAATGGCATCCATGATCACGATGCCATTCAAAAATAGAATTAAGCACGTCGAATGTAAAAAGTACAAAACAAACACTACACGATATTGTATGCTAATCCGATTTAGCATACAAAATGTATTATTAGAACTTAACGCCGCCTATTGCCTTTTTACCAGAGGGAGGATAAGTGGGATTCGAACCCACAGCCGATCGCACTTACAGTCAAACGCTTGTGCCCCTGTGCTACGACTGGCCTCTTTTATTTATTGTATTATTTTGACAAATAAAAGCTAGTAATAAAAAAATGTACCGTCCGGTACAGACACAGGCGATAATTGCATTCTAAAACAGTTTTATCGACAAATCTCTTTTAAACTTTATCTTCGTGAATTTCTCGATTCGTAATAAAATATTCTTCTAGTGAACTTTAAAAAACACATATTTTATCGTATAAATGAATGGCATAAATAAGACAAACCGAGCGCGGCGGTTTGGTTTGTAATGTGGGCATCTGTGGGGTGGAGCGAACGTTTGAATAATAAACCGATCAGGAAACCGATTTTCGTTGTTTTAATTTTGTTTCTAAAACCGTTTGACCACAAACCGTTTTATTAAAGTTCTTACAAAAAAAGGAGAGAAATATTTTGGTTTTTCTACGACACGCGATTTGTTGTGAAAATAGTATATAGCCGGCGACATTGTATTGAATGTACCAAATGAAATCCGTGTTCCCAGTGGGGCGAATGGAAAAAATATTTTGTAGTGAACGCGTCCCCGTTGCGCTGTCCAGTGAGAGATTTACAACGTTCTATTACTACGGCAGTAACGCTACATCCACATGTGTTTTCGGCTATTGACTGAGATCGTTAAGAGCTCACCGGGATATTTTAACTAAATGATTTAGCTATGCTTAAAGTCCGAAATAAGATCAATAAAGACAAATATTTTCTTTCTCCGCTCATTAATTAGGAGTTTTGGAGTTGCGTGGAGGAGTTGATAGAAGTTTATTTTAAGCTGAAAAATAATGTTATGTAACACTCTCTGCTGAAAAATGTATTGTTTAAAGACGTTACTATCAATTTTTATTCACTACTAATATTAAATTACAATTAAATTATCAATGAGCCATGTTTACTTGTTTTCTTAGTTTATATTTAATATAAAAATTTAAAAATATGATGAATAGCTCTAAGTATAGAAAATACAAAATATAATTTTAAATATATTCATGAATGTCCTATTAGAATGTTATTAATTAGCGTTATATTTATTACCATATTCTATATTATAGGACACAAATCAATTATTAAATATTAAAACAATGCAAAAATATATGTACTTACTATATATAGGTACACTTAGTACTATGTCATACATAATTATCTAGTATTTTTCAAAAGTATTGTCGTCACTGATAAATAATAAATGTAGATTATTAACTTAAAAAAACAAAATTCCTCTGAGTTCTTTGCACAGGTTCTCCTCAGGTCTAAGGCAATTATTTTAGTGAATCGGTAATAATCATTCTAAAAAAGAAGCAAATACCTTTTTATTTTCAATATACTTTAATATTAGATGTAATATCATAAAAATAATATTTAGTAGATAAACTGAAAGAAAGCTTCACAAAGTTATCGATATTCAACAAAAATAAAATCTAAGCTAACACAACTTGCTCGAAGAGCGTTCCAAAAATAAGCAGCACTACGGCCGTATTTGAGATATGAGTTTTTTAAAAATATCCCAAGACACGGATCTCAGTGGAGCTCATAATAACTTCAACTAGTTCTTACGTTACTTCCTTCATTTCTTTTTGAAGTCAAGACTTTAATTTTAAAGTAATTACGTTCTAAACTTTTCTCATTGCTGGAAATAGTAAGTTTATGAAAGGATTTGCGAACACTAATAGATACGAAATGCACCTTAGGAAGTTGCACGGCTTCCAAATAGATTCCGACTCACGTATATATATATATGTAATTGCATAGGTCTACCATAGAGATGTTTGAAAGACAGGACGTAAATACATTAAATTTTAAAAGTTAAATCAAATCAGCTTCACGCTGTATCCCGCACACAACAGGGTAGGCATAGGGAACCTAGTGTTAAGACACTCCGTTCCCCACTTTCTGTCGAATTCTGAAGGCATTGCGTGTTGAGTGGCAGAACTCAACGACGCGCTTAACCTCGACACCAGAGCGAAGAAATGAAAATATAAGTTTAAGTAAATATCACCTGCTCGAGTGGGCATCGAACCCACAACCAGTCGGTTTTACAGTCACACCTCGTGCCGCTGCGCCACGAATGTCCCCAACAATTTTAAAACTTGATTCATTAGATATGATAGATGAAAATATTGTTTTGGGGAATTCTATTTCTGTAGCACACGTTCTTTAGGGTAAAGAACGTCTAGTTGATTGCGTAGGCCACTCACGATACCAACTCGTTTGTGAAGGTAACAATGTTGGGAGGAAAAGAGTTAAAAGGCTGCGCCCCTCGCGGCTCCAAGTGTGCCTCGGGTTTCGGTTACGGATCATTAAGCTTATTACATTTGCGGGAAATTCCTTTTGTGTGTTTTATATGTTATAGATGTAGTTTAATGTTATTTCTCTTGTTTTTAGTGTTTCTTTGAACGGAACGAATATGGTGGTATGTTACGGTGAAAAATGTGGGAATACTAACGTACCTGGTGATTGTCAATACATTGACTTTTTTCAGTAAAATAATATGGAAAAATTAACAATATTTTAGAAAAATCATTTTCAACTAAAATATATTTAAGTAACAAATTGGCTAAATTAAAATAAAATCCAATAATATTTATTTATTCTTTTAAAGAAAAAAGAAATGTTTTTGCTAGTCCTAGTATAATATATTACGTGTAATAGATTATTAGAAAACGATGCTAATCCTAGAATATTTAGTGTATAGCGACTGCTATCTGGAACTTTCTATGTAGGATCTAAAGGGATAGTAGATATCTTAGACAGGGATTGGATTTAATTTGGAAGTTTCAATAGTCCATTCTATTCAATTGGAATCTATAGAATTTAATATTCATTTTTTATAATGATATACTTTGATGTAGAAAATTCAATAAGATATATGTTTTTTGCATATTGTAGCTCTGCCCACCTTAACAAAATATAATTTGGCAGTTATGTAGCAGATTCTTTGTTTCGCATTACTTGAATTCATGCATTTTTTTTCGACTCCGCGCTATTTCTTGTAAATATTGGGATAGGCAGGACAACCCTAATATCAAGATCCTTCTTAGCTTTCTGCCTGAGCTTCACACCCTGCATTGTCTTTTAGTAACAGAAAAATGAAAATATTTCATTTCTCCAAATGGGAATCGTCTCACAAACATCGTTGATTATATTTGATAATTTAATCAACGATGTCTAATATTAAAGTGTAGCTATTTTATTGAAAATATAAAACAACATATTACATGACCGTTTACCAGTTTTAATAATGATAAAATAATTAATTAAGTATTTATAGAAAAGCAAATCACCAAACCAAACCAAATAACCTTAAATTAAAACAATTATGCTAATACAATCACCATTTATGAAATATAATTAATATTTATAAAATACAAAGATTATTCGCTTAAGCTTTCAAATTTAGAAAGATCTATTCTTAAACTCAATTCATTATCAACTTTGTAGCAATGTTACGCTTCAATACTCCCCCCAAAACATTCGAAAAAGCGAAACATCCGAAGCGAAACATCCAAAGCGAAGGCCAAACGTCAACTTATTCATTCATCGTCCGTCGTCGGTACGTAAACACAAATGGAAATGTTCCCAACTAAATCGTATCGCAGGTATACAAAGGTAAACAATTGAAGCTTATGGAAATCAGGGCCCGTAGTATTTTACAGGATTAAATATACTAGCAATTAGTGCCACCCCGCCTTACCCTGCCGGCTAGTTATTTATCGCGAGGTCTTAGACTTAATTAAAACATCTTAGTTTAAAACCCAGAACTATATGTATTTGTGTGTAATCTCTTTTGGGGAAATTAAATTAGAGCCGCTTAGGAATCTCGACGAGATGAGTACATAGCCGCTTCACTGAGCTCCGTGCTGTATTTAAATGTTATATTTTTATAATTTTTTTTTTGAGATTTTGCTAATATTAATATGGTATCCTATAATTTTATTTTGTTGTCACTATTGTGAAAAAATATTGTATGAAAAGGTTATTTTTAATTTCTGGAACACTTTGAATAGGTTATCATGGCACAGTTGAGTAGTATCTGACTGTTAAAGTAATACACACATAGCAGGTTAGGCAGAGATAACCTAGTGGTCAACACTCTTTTTCCGTCAAATTCTGAAGGTATTGAGTGGCAGAACTCAACACCGCGCTTTGGTTCAACATTAAAACGAGGATAAGAAAATATTAAATATTTAATTTCTTTGAGGGGGAATCGACCCACAATATGTCCCATTTACAGTCAGACGCTTGTGCCCCTGCGCCACGACTGGCCTCAATAATAATAATAGTTATGTGTTCGTTAAAAAGGTTGATACGTTGCTTTAATTACTTCTAGAATTTTATAGGGACGATTTTTCACATTTCCGATCCCCGATGATAAGGCAAGGTATGACAAGGTATGTATATTCACTAAATGTAGAAAAAACTATTTTTACTCTCGGTTCTCTCTGCTCACTCACCGTGGGTAATATGTTAAGCTAAAAAAATATCGTTAACTTTTTAATGTAAGAACGGGGTACCCATTTAAAAAATGACCCAAAACTCATTTAAAAATTCACGAGATTCAAGCAAATTTAAAAGTTTGGAATAGAAGAATTGACTTTGTTTTAATTACCGTCGTGGGAGGCCGGATCAGCTCGGCGTTTGAATGTGCACCTCCACTACGAAGAACTCCAGCAGAATGCAAATTTAAATTAAAAC
>JAATLQ010034789.1:0-24670 GCA_013421005.1 Heliconius erato x Heliconius himera
AGTACAACAATGTGCTGAGGGCGGTGCTAGGCAGGCCTCGACATTGCAGTGCGTCAACGATGTTCGCGGAAGCAGGAGTTGATGATTTTTACGCAATCATTCGTAAGCGGGTCGCGTCTGTAATAGATAGGTTCACGAGCAGCACTAACACTCTCCTCAGCACATTGGCATGTAAAATGGAAAGCCCCCTATGGCGGCACTGGAATTATATACATATGAACTCAATAGATCGTAAATAATAAATAAATAAATGATAATAATTGTATACTAACATAGTTTAAGCAAAGATATATTAACAAAATTATATGGATTTAAAAAGTCTGAAATAAAGATTATTATTATTATTATTATAAAATAAGTACTTTAGTATCACTAGTGGCCCTTATCTCTCAAAAGCCATAATTTTGATAAGGCACGTACTGCCTATTGAAAACTCTGTGAATAATTTCGCTTTATCCTACTTCTGATTAAGTTTTCATAGTTTTTTTTATATATTTTTTTACAAGTAACCAAATATTAAAACTGTGTACCTTTATATAGGTAATTCTATATAAATAAGGAAACAATACATACCAAATAAACATATTGTTCAGAGTTATATCTAGATATTGATATTGTATAAAAAAAATCAAATCAGCTATCAAAGTTTCGAAACAATTCAAATTTACAGTGATATTGACCACAAAACAAAAAAAACCACAGACCAAAAAATAATAAAAATTTCAATGATATGCAAAAATGTATAAAAATAATCTATTTTTATTATCAATCAAGTCAATAATACCATCAAATTCAATATAAAAAGCTACTTTGGCTTACATGTTTTTTTAATATAAACTAGCATATATTTGCTATAATCGAGATTTGAACCGGTAACCTACAAAAATGCATTAGAAAAAATGCACAGTGTCACCTAGACGTCCTTTACTGTAGTGACGCAGGCGTTCGTATTAGCATATAAATGGAAATAAAAGGTGGTCAATACTGCTACGTGACCTGTGGAAAATGTAACGTTTTAAAATCTTTTGTCACTTTGACGTTCGAATTTTTAAATAGTAAAGTTGAATATAAATTATTTTATTTTTTTATTTACACGAATACTTTAGTTTTTTTTTCATACATCACGCATCACATGTTTGTGATAATAAGACATTTTGATCTATAATTTCCTTTAATTTCATTTAACATGAAATATTTCGTGCTTAGCATTTCGTGTTAGCCGAAACGTGCCGTTTTGAGTGGCAGAAGAAAACGCTGTATTCTGTCTAACCAGGCGGCAAAAATACTTATCTATTAAGTATATAATTATGCAAAAAATATAGATTTCTTTTTTATCTTCACATATAATAGTTTACCTGACCTAGGGAACCGGGAAACTTAGTGTTAAGACACTATTTTTCCCTTAAGACACTTAGGTTCGCTTCTTTCCGCCGAAATCTGGAGGCGTGTGTGGTGAGTTGAAGTACTCAACGCTGCGCTTTGTATAGTTACCAAAGTGAAGAAATGAAAATATTAAGCCTAAGTTCAGACGAACGTGCGGCAACACGCGGTTTAAGAACTACAATCAGAACTACAGACCGCATGAAACTAAAAATAATAATAATTATTTATTATTTATCGCTATATTGCTAAAAATCCAATTTTTTTAGGGACCTATACTTTATTGGTTTCTCATACTATAATTTTTTTTTTGGCACCAAGCTACGAAAATAGAGGATGAGAAATCTATTAGTTTACTAATTTATGAAATTGTACCTTAATGTTACTAAGTTTTTCTTTTGGTGATATGCAATATCTTACAGCGTCATCGGTAGGTTGCAAATCTTTTTCAACTCAATCATACAAAAAGTCGAGATGCAATCGACATCCTATAGTCCATTTAAAAATATACAGGCGACAGAACAGTCTATTGATTATATTAGTGAATGTAATATTAGTAATTATATATAAAACATACATAAATTTAATAATAATATAAATATAAAGTACTTGAAAAGGGTATATAAATTAAAATTATAAAGCCATGACCATCGCGTCATGTCCAGGATTATATACTACATATGTCTACTATATCACAGAGAGTTCGAGTTGAACGTTAAAATGTTAAACATTAAACAATACTTTAATATTAAATTAGAAAACCAATCAAGTGAGAAATTGTAAACAAGATTGTTACAATCTTGTTTACAATTTCCCAATTGATCTAAACTTTTATTCTCATTTTTATTTTTTTTCAAAAGTCAATTTGTATACAAAATGAATGCATATATAAAATGTATGCATTCATCTTATATGAAATGAACAACAATTATAAATTTATAATAGTTTCCATCTATATATGTAAATAAAATTGAAGTGTATATAAATGATTTGAGGGTGGTAGATCTGGATTTTTTATATTAATTTCAGCTTGATATCTCCACACATTCGAAAAAAGTGGTCATCATAGACGGACAATAAAGAAATCCTATAAGAGTTCCGTTTTTTCCGTTTGAAGTACCGAATCCTAAAGTTTTCAAAGAGTGTTCTTTAAGGTTACTCTGTCCTTTTAAATATAGATTTGACAGTTAAAGCTACTATATTTTTTATATTTTAATGTAAAAGTGTTAAATTATATAAAACATATATAAATAGACATTATTTTTGGATAAACTGAAATGTTCTCGTTTAAAACTACATTAGGAAACTATTATTAATAAAATAATAAAATCTATTAATAATGCTGACCATAATGTTAAGTTTCTTTGATCCCCACAGTAATTCCAATTAGGTGGAATAACTTATTTCTAAGATATATTACTACAACCGTCGAGATATCAAAAGCGTGCGCGTTACTCATTATTAATTTATTATAATTTTATTCCTTGAGGCCAGTCTGGGCGCAGGAGCACAAAGTATGACTGTTAAATCGACTGGTTGTGGGTTCGATCCCCACTAGAGGAAATGAACTATTTATTTATATTTTCATTTATTCGCTCTGGTGTCAAGGCATCGCGGCGTTGAGTTCCGCCACTTAACATGCAATGCCTCCTAAACTCGGCGGAAAGTGGGAAACGAAGAGTCTTAACTAGGTTCCCTCTGCCTACCCTGCTGTGTTCAGGATAAAGCGTGAAGCTGATTCGATTTGATTTATAATTTTATTCAATGAATTGTTTATTTTGCCCATTGAAATTACATTTTCGAGGCATTGCGTGTTGAGTGGTGGAATTCAACGTCGGACTTCTACCTTGGTGCTGAGCGAAAGAACAAAAATATTAATAAATAATAACTCATTCCGTAGAATAAGGATAGACACCCACTACCGTCGCATTACAGTTACAACCACTGCGCCACGACTGGCTTCTAAAACTATATTTATTATGTAAATATTCCAATTAGGTATAAAGTGAACATATTACGTGGCACATCGACGTCTTCATGAAAGTTGTATGGCTGCCACTAACTTTACCGTGAGGCGATATTGCTCTCGTCCTAATTTCAAAGTAAAATCAATTAATTCGCAAGCGATGCGTTGTCACGGCCCTACTTCTGCTAAGTATTTTTTTAATTATTTTCTGTTTGCTGTACTATGTGAAAAATATATGTATAATTATCGAAATAATTTTATGGGTTTTCTTATTAAAATTCTTTTTTACTCAAGTATCTCTAGATTTTTTTGTAAAATAAACAGAGATAACATTATGCCTAGACAATACATTTTTGGCTGCTTACTGCGCCTAACCATACCAGAAAATATTTTTAAATATCTGTAAGCTCCTTCGACAGTCCAAATTTATAAAAATAAATTTATATTTTTTTAAAAATGTTTTTTATGATTTCATATTATCATAAAAAATAACATTATAATTTTCCTATTTCTATACCGACTCGTATAAAGTTTATAAATTGCGGTCGACAAGTTCAAAACTTTGCTTCACCGTAGAATTAACGTCTATACAATATCTTCTCTGAGGCCGGTCGTGGCGCAGTGGCACGAGGTGTGACTGCAAAACTGACTGGTTGTGGGTTCGATCCCCACTCGAGGGGATAAAATATTTACTTAAATTTATATTTCCATTTCTTCGCTCTGGTGTCGAGGTAAAGCGCGGCGTTGAGTTCTGCCCCTTAACATGCAATGCCTCCAGAATTCGGCAGAAAGTGGGGAACGGAGTGTTTACACTAGATTCCCTCTGCCTACCCTGCTGTGTGCGGGATACAACGTGAAGATGATTTAATTTTTTATATAATAATATTATAATTTAGAAAAAGCTTAAAAACCTCACAATATAGCAACTATGTCTTATTAAATATTTTTAGTTTAGTTTTATAAAAAATAAACTATTGAGGTCTTTCAAAGAGTCTTTGCTAAATGAAAGGAATTGTTTGTTACGGTCTTAACGTAATAGTTTCCAAGTCGTCCTAATAGTGCATTTTAAGTGCACATTAAGTATGTCATAGATTCAAATTCCATGGATACATAACATAAAATAAATTAAATTAGCTTCACGCTGTATCTCGCACACAGCAGGGTAGGCAGAGGGAACCTAGTGTTAAGACACTTCGTTCCCCACTTTCTGCTGAATTTAGGAGGCATTGCGTGTTGCGATGTATAACATATTATAAGAATATATAAATAATTTTATTTAAGAATAGACAAAAAATGGTAAATCAATCAATCAAAAAATATACAAATAAAAATCAAAATAAATCAGCTGCACGCTGTATCCCGCACACAGCAGAGTAGGCAGAGGGAATCTAGTGTTAAGACACTCCGCTCCCCACTTTCTGCCGAATTCTGCAGGCATTGCGTGTTGAGTGGTAGAACTCAACACCGCACTTTACCTCGACACCAGAGCGAAGAAATGGAAATATGAATTTAAGTAAATATTTCATCTCCTCGAGTGGGGATCGAAACCACAACCAGTCGGTTTTACAGTCACACTTTGTGCCGCTGCGCCACGACTGGCCTCATTTAATTTAATAACTTAATATTTATTTTAATAATATTATATTAGATATGCAAAAATATAATAAAAAATACTAAGACAGCTATCAAAAAATATAATTTGCTAAAACTACTTTGCAATAAGATAACGACGAGTGCTAAAGAGCACGTAGCCGTAAGTAATTTGTCTAGCTTTGATAAATATTTCGTAAATCAATTAGAACTTGGCGTTTCGTTACATAAATTTTAGATTTGCCCGTTGATATTAATAAACGATTTACCATAATATTTGATTGAAATTTGAAATGTTTATACTGATTGAGCAATTCAAAAAGGATTTTTTTATTGAGTTTTGTTTTTTATTTCGTTTTTGTTATCCTATATCTGTAAATAAGAAGTTAAATCAATACATTTTTTGAGAGGAAGATATACAGAGGGAACCTGGGAACCAGGTGTTAAGACACTCCGTTTCCATTAAGACACTTTGCGACGAATTCTGAAGGTTTTGCATGTTGAATGGTGGAACTCCACGCCGCGCTTTGTCTCGACACCAGAGCTAAGAAATGAAAATATTTAATATTTAATTTCCTTAAGTGGGAATTGAACCCACGTGAATCTGCAGCACTACTGCCTACTCAATTATGTTTTCTGTCCAGAATTAATACATATTTGACAGTTAAATCACTATCCACATTCCTCAATTATCCTTATATTTCATGTGAAATTGATAAGTATATTTATGCATATTTCTAAATTAAGATTAAAGAGTAGGGGTTCACCAGAGCTTGGATCTTGGTTAGGTAGGCTTAGTCCGTTCTTATTGAATGTGGTGTTCGGTACTGTCTCAGCTTACGTCCAAGACTAGCATCCATGGCTGATGATGTATACCGACATATATCATGAGCCATGATGACATATCACTCTTTGACGAGAACCGACTGATGCTGGAGCGTAAAGTGAACCTCTGGGAGGGTACGTTTTAGAATGGCGGCCTTAAACGAAATGTGTCGAAGAATGATATATGCACTATCTATATAGGTCCTAAACCAGCTGTTAAGTCGGAAGGCAGTTACCTTGGATATGTTATGCGCGGGTCTGGGGGCATCGACCACGATGTCTATTGCCGGATAAGCGCTGCCTAGGCCAAATGGGGAAAGGTCATTGATGTGGTCTGTGATGGCAAGGTAAACCCAAAGGAAGCGCTAGTGTAACCACCGAGTACGCTAAAACTGTGCAAAGTGGAGTAGGAAGGCAGACCCCGGTAAAAGCCGGGATTAATGTCAGGAAGAAGGAAGGATTAAATAGACAGTAGGGCAGCATCTGAGTGTAACGGTGGATGGATAGACCCTGATTTAAGGGAACGTTCCCTGATTTAAGGGAATTTTCCTGCTCTAGAAAGATGAAGCATGGCGTCAAGGTCCCCCACTCAACACGTACATATATACCTCCAATTTAATTGAAAAGGAGATTAGATTATCTTGACACTAAACTTTTCCTATTTACTCTGCTTTAGGCGAGATAAAGTATGAAGTTAAAAAAATAAAGTTTGAACCTACAGCCGACTAGTAAATATAGTCTCGTCCGAATTGCGCCACCGTTGGAATATTTTAAAATATTTTATAATATGATAAGAAATTACAATTGCATTATATAAATAAAGATATAAGATATAATTCGTTTTGAAAAAATTCTTGGCTTTCAAGGCCATTGTCATTTAACTATCATTTTTATAGCCAGCAGATCGCACGATTTAAACGATTACACATATGTACATAGTATATGAATCGCAGTCGACGTAGGATATTTTCAGTATAATTCTCAATGTCCTTACGACATTAGTAATAAATAATTTACTTCACTAACAATATTATTTTATTAAGTTTTGCACTCATCAAAATTTACAGTTGTCTGAGGCCGATGTGGCGCAGGGGCACAAGGGTGCAAGTGTAACGTAACAGTTGTGGGTTCGATACTCGTCCCAAGGGAATGAATTATTATTTATTAATATTTTCATTTCATCGATTCGACACCAAGGTAAAAGCTCGGCGTTGAGGACCGCGACTCAATACGCAATGCCTCGAAAAATTTAGTGAAAAGTGAACGGAGTGTCGTAACACTAGGCTCTCTCAGCTTAACCTGCTGCATGCGGAATATAGCTAGAAACTGTGTAATATGTGTCTGTGTATATTAATAATCGATATCAAATATAATTGTAAAAGCATAAGGTGTAAATTACAAACAATAAGTGCATTAGTCACTCAACGTATCTCAATCCTAGTTGATTTAATGCGTATTTATCAGACCACGTCGGATTACAAACTAAAATTACGTATTAGACCCCACGCGAACTGAAATGCTCATTAAGAATTACCTACTGGAGCACTTATTGTGGCAAATACTAGGGTTCCTTTACTAGGATCTATTATTACCTTGATTATACTGGTGGGTCCTCTGTACCAATGAGGGTAGAGATCAATTTCGATGTTTTAATATAGTAGGGGCCAGTGGTGGTGCAGACGCACGTGCGACCGTAAACGCGGCAGGTTGTGGATTCGGTTCCCACTTGAGGAAATGAAATATTTAATATTTAATAGTATTAAGACACTCCATACGCCACTTTTCGCCGAATTTTCGGAACATTGCATATTTTATATTGATACCACCGAACCCATAACCGTCGCGCTTACAGTTACACACTGAACCACTGCATAACGGTCTCATGAATCTTTTTTCATTTATCTATATAGAACAAAATCATTTTTTAATAATAAATTCTCTCAAATATATAATAATAATAATATGCTTTATTGTACACCACAAAAATACAAAATAAATAAATAAAAGAAACATAAAGAAATAGAAGAAAATGTACAGCAGGCGGCCTTATCGCTATAAGCGATCTATATTACACATTGTCTGTTTGTCCTATATTTTTACGATAGAAATACTCAAAAAATACCTACAAACAAACAATTCATACAAAAATTAAAATAAATTACAATATTACAGCACATTCAAGTTACCACATACATACATACATACGTTTACTTTCACAATTCTCTTCACTAATTCTTCATACATTTGTATGTACGTGCCATACACAACAGTGTTAATTGACATGAGACGCCGTAACTCATGAAATTTTAATGAGCCCGCTGAGATGCTCCTGGGGCTTGGACTGTGACAGATCTCATGTAGAATGTATGACTGAAACGGGTCACCGCTTTGAACCCGTTAGCTTTACATTTCTGAATATTTAAATTAACTTGTCGATAACTGGCTTCCGTGTGAGTTGTTAATATCGTAATAAGTAATAATATTTTAGTTCTTAGTTTTTTACACGTATGGAAATGAAGATATTTTTTAAATCTTCTATATATATAAAAGGACTTGTGCTGACTGACTGAGGTAAGACGCACGCAGAGCCGTAACCGTAGTGCGTAGAAACGTGAAATTTGGGCAGATGTTTATTTTCATATTCTGGACATCCACTAAGAAGGGAATTTGAAAAATTTTAACCCTAAAGGGATGAAATAGGGGTTGAAAGTTTGTATGGAAAAAAAATGTAATCTGTACCGATTTTTATAAAATTTAAAATTCAGACTCTTAAAAATATTTCATTGAACACGTGCTTCATGGTTTTTAAGAATTCACCCCCTAAGGGTTCAAATAGGGGGTTGAAAGTTTATATGGAAAAATTTTTAAAATTGCCACCGATTTTTATAAAATTTAAAATTCAGACTCTTAAAAATATTTTATTGAACACGTGTTTTGTGGTTTTTTTAGAATTCACTCCTAATAAGCGGGCGAAGTCGCGCGCGCCCTCTAGTATAATAATAAGTCCTTAGAGGTTAGTCGTGGGCAGGAGCACAGTGTGACTATAAAATTGACTGGTTGTGTGCTGGATCCACATTCGAGGAAATTAAATATTAATTTACATTTATATTTTCATTTCTTCGCTCTGTCGAGGCAAAGCGCGGCGTTGAGTTCCGCCACTCAATATACAATACCTCCAGAACTCGGAGGAAAGTGGGGAACGGAGGGTGTTAGCACTAAGTTCCCTCTGCCTACCCTGCTGTATGCGGGATACAGCGTCAAGCTGATAAAAAAAAAATAAATATTATAATAAAACCGTAAACATTTACATAAAAAGGTATTAACAACTTTATGAACTGAAAAACTGTAATAAAACATTTAATTTAACATTTAAAATCATACTCAGCTTCTGACGGAATCTGGAGGCATTGCGTGTTGACTGACGGAACTCAACTCGTGCTTTGCCTCTATTTAATATTTAATTATTCTCAAATGGGAATCGAACCCATAACCTATCACGTTTACAGTCGCACCCTTGTGCTCCTGGACTACGACTGGTCTCGATATTTGCTGCCAATAATAAATTAAATTGAAAGTAATTCAAATAATAGAAAAAGCAATCAAATTGCTTACATAAATTATTCTATAATTAATAAAGCGATACTAGCAAATTTATTTCTCTTGTACATGCTTATAATATTTCGTTATAGAAAATCTATGAAGCGTCTTAATTGGCATTAATTAAAACTGTAATTAAGTTAATTGTAATTAAACTACAGTTAGTTTGATGAGTACATTGATGTCAGAAGAAGTCCTCGCGGATTATAACCAGTTATCAGTAATCGTAAAATGCACATATTTTAATGAATAATGAAGGAACTCAATTAAAAGTAAATATATCAAGAGATGATATTACGTTCGTAAGTTCGTTAACATTGCGTTCTATCTGTTAAATAACAAACTAAGCCTGTTCTAGTTGTTGTGATTATGATTTTCTGTTAACATAATGATATCAACTGTTTTTTTTTGTAAATTGAAGCCTGTAAGTTATGCTGACATTTTCATTTAATTCGTTTAAGAATTTATAAATAAACGTTTACAGAAAAGAATAAAAAAATGAATAATTAAATTTTCTTATTATATTAAATCATATGTTCTTATTATATTACATCATATGAGGCCAGCCGTGTCGCAGGGGCGCAAAGTGTGACTGTAAATCGACTGGTTGTGGGTTCGATCCCCACTCGAGAAGATGAAATATTTACTTAAATTTATATTTCCATTTCTTCGCTATAGTGTCGAGGCAAAGCGCGGCGTTGACTTCTGCCACTTAACACGCAATGCCTCCAGAATTCGGCAGAAAGTGGGTAACGGAGTGTCTTAACACTAGGTTCCCTCCGCCTACCTTGCTGTGTGCAGGATACAGCGTGAAGCTGTTTTTTTTTAAATCATATCAGCTGTAATCGCGCTGGATCCCGCATATAGGCAAAGCGCGGCGTTGAGTTCTGCCACTCAACACGCAATGCCTCCAGAATTCGGCAGAAAGTGGGGAACGGAATGTCTTAACACTAGGTTCCCTTTGCCTACCTTGCTGTGTGCAGGATACAACGTGAAGCTGATTTTTTTAAAAGTCATATCAGCTGTAATCACGGTGGACCCCGCATATTGCAGGTTACCTGGGAAGTTAGTGTTAAAACTCGAGTTTATCAAGATGCTAAATAAAGTAACGGCTATTTAACAAGATATACCTGATTACATATGGAACGGAGAACATGTCAAAAACGAAAAGTATTGATTCTTAGCAATACTATGAAAATTTGTGAACTATTCAAAATGGTCAAGTAAACGTACAATTTTTTTGTTATTTTAAATAAAATCTCGTATGAAGAAATTATTTATATGTGAAGAGAGATAGATAGTGACTGCATTACGATGTTATGAGCTGTGTTGTGTCATGGATAGGAATGTCAGTTGTGTCAGTTGTTGTTGGAGGAACGACTGTCTCATATAATTTGTCGCCGCTTAAGGTATTAAGTATTTTAATTTATACTAGACTTATAAAGGATTGGTAGATTTTTTTTGTTGTTTAAGAAAATTTATAATATATAGAGGCCAGTCGTGGCGGAGCACAAAGTGTGCCTGTAAAAAGATTGGTTGTGAGTTCGATTCCCACTCGAGGAGATGCAAAATTTATTTACATTTATATTTTCATTTCTTCGCTCTGGTGTCGAGGGTAAAGCGCGGCGTTGAGTTCCGCCATTCAACAAGCAATGCCTCCAGAAATTGGTGGAAAGTGGGGAACGGAGTGTCTTAACACTAGGTTCCCTCTGCCTACCATGCTGTGTGCGGGATACAGCGTGAAGCACAATATATTTTCTCAATGAAGACGGAAAAAATATTGTTATAGTTATGAGTTTTAATATTCTATTCCACAATTTAACTAATATTAAGCTTTAATTTGACATTTTTGTCTGTCTGTCTGTCTTTCCGTCTGTCACCAGCCTGTATCTTATGAACGATGGTAGTTACACAGCAAATACAAAAAATAAATATTTAACAGGTTTTCCATATAACAAATTTATTCGTTATAGACAATGGTACGGAATCCGTAATAGATAAGTTTCACACTTGGCCAGTTTTTAAAACACTCAAAGGGAATGTGGAGTTGTGGTCTCATCATGTTTTTGACCTAACGACTAATTAGCCATAACTACACAGTCGTTGAATCGCTTGCATTTCAATACGCTATCTGTTAGTTGAATCGACTCGCTTGTCAAGCGGCTAATAGCTGTTACTGTGTAATATAAAACAGATATAGATAGGTACCAGTAGAAGTGCCGTTAAAACAGATTTGTATAATATTTATATTATATCTATCAGGACGTCGTGGCGCAGGGGCACAAGCAACGGTTGTGAGTTTTATTTCCACTCGGGGGAGTGAAATATTCATTATTTTTGAGGTAACGATAAATATTTCTCTCATGCTCTAAGTTCCGCCACTCAAAACGTAATGTCTCAAGAATTCGGCGGAAAGTGGGGAACGGTAGTGACTTAATGGGAACGGAGTATCTTAACACTAGCTTCCCAGGTTCCCATTCCTGCTCTGCTCTGAGCGGGATACAGCATAAAGATAAACAAAACAATAATTACAAGGATTTTGAATCAGAATATTAATTATACTGTAATTAAAGCGGACGTAGCCGCAAGCGGGTCGCTTTGTAAATAATAAATTAGCGTAAGTTGTATCATCTAGCCGTAAATAATATAAATATATTGAATATACATATACATTGAGGCCAGTTGTGGCGCAGGGGCTCAAAGTGTGACTGTAAAATCAACTGGTTGTGGGTTTGATCCTTACTCGAGGAAATGAAATATTTATTTACATTTATATTTTTATTTCTTCGCTCTGTTGTCGAGGCAAAACGCGGCGTTGATTTGCGCCACTCAATACGCAATGCCTCCAGAACTCGGCGAAAAGCATGGAACGGAGAGTCTAAACACTAGGTATCCTCTGATGTGTGCGGGATACAGCGTGAAGCTGATTTAATTTTTAATTAATATATTAAAACTTTTTGGATATTTCAATGATAAAACTTATTTATACAATTTGCTTTAAATTAATATATCATCTCATTTCCTACTCTAGCTCGAGGACACGCCACGATTGCGATTTGATCATGCAAGCCAGCTGCTTAGATGATATCAATAGTCTTGTTATTAGGTAACGACGCTACTTGATACTTGTTTGTAACTGGCGTGAACGCTTAAAACGCGATGCTTACATTAAGATAGACATCTTGAGATAGTTATTTCTTTATAATATCTTAATTATATTAATTTTCTAATAGCGTTGGTGTTTTGGTAGAGATTGGATATGTTTTATTATTATTATGTGATGGTTTTAGGTTCTAATTCTGTTTTATGTTAATTATGTCAATATGGTGGAGTAGGATCATGTTGGATTGTGAATACGAAGGTTATGGGTTCGAATTCCACTCCAGGGAATTAGTTAGTTATTTTAATTTTTTAGCACTGGTAAAATGAAGTGCGTTTTAAGTTCAACCACTCAATAAACAGTGTCTTAACTACGTTCTTACTGCCTGTTCTAATCTAATAATCTTACCCTGTTATATGCGTGACAAAGCGTGAAGCTAAACAAAATTATAATTATGTTCATAATATTTACGATGATGATATGTTTTTGGTCGTAAATGCGCGGAAAGTAGAAGCTATCTGTAAATAATTGGTGGTAAAAAAATAGAAAAAATGTATACACTAAATATAGATATAATAGATAATATGTAAGAAAATAACTTTTTTTAAATTAAAAATCAGTTTCATGCTGCATATTCCGCACACAGCAGGGTAGGCAGTGCCTACCTAGTGTTAAGATACTCGGTTTCCCACTTTCCGCCGAATTTTGGAGTCATTGCGTATTGAGTGGCTGAACTCAACGCCGCGCTTTGCCCCGACACTGAAGCGAAGAAATGGAAATATCATTTTTTAGTAAATATTTCATTTCACGCTTCAAACCCACAACCAGTCACGATTACAGTCAAACTTTGTGCCTTTGCGCCACGACTAGCCTCATAACTTTTATTTACTGTTTTAACATAAAAACGTTCGAGCAATTTTCTATGCAATTTTACAATTTAAAACAGAAACGATAAACAAAATTTTTTTTTATTGCTAATAAAACACAATAATAAATCTGAAACCCAAGCCATGTTTCCCAATACAGCTTAACAACGGCGCGTCAAATTTTATAGTAATTTATTATAGATGTTTAATATTGAATATATTTTATAATAAATTTGGTCGATTAATTACCCTTACTCGACGCCTGACGCAAATTGGACGTCGGTATTGACATTTTAGAGCCGTGGAAGTGTCAACGTCAACGTTCTTGTCACTGAAATGGTGTCAAAATATTCTATGTATTAAGGTAAAATTTACAAGTTTAAGCTCTTAAGTTATCTTAAGAGAATATTGTTAAGGTAATAATAATTTATTATATGAAATAAATGGTTTGTACTGTTGTTTAGTTTACTAGTTCTAAATTTCCTGACAGAAGTCCAGACGATAACTGTTTATAGGCTATATAAGCTACATATAATAAAATCATATAGGATTGGTACATGAGATATTTATGAAAAAATGTTATTTAATAACGTAATAGAACCAAAATTCACTATTGCAATTTGGAGAGGGAAGCTTGCCCCATAGAAAACGACAGTAAATTAATAATTACGTCGTTCAAGCAGGCGAAGCCGCGGGTGGGTCGCTAATTTATAACATATATTTAGTCTACATATTCTTTCTGTTTCTTTAAGAGGAAAATTTGAGTTTTTGAACCAAAGATAATGTTTATGAAATTGAATGATAGATTTTGAACATGGTTTTATAATTCTTTCGAAGCCCAATTCAGAAGTTGTATTTAGAAGCTATATTTTCAAAATATTTAATTTTTGATATATTATTAATAATATTTATATTGAATTTTTCATAGAATTTTCATTGCGCGGCGTTGAGTTCCGCCACTCAATACAAATGAGAACGGAGTATCTTAACACTAAGTACATTCTACCTAGCTCTACCCTGCTTTGTGCCAGATACAACGTACAGCTAAAAAAAACAATCTAGATAAACATAAAAGCATTGATTGAACTGACTATCATCGCGTTTACTATCAGATACTATCTTATTTCGCTAACGTGTCATCACACTAGCCTTACGATGTTATATTTTGATATATTACCGGAAAATATAAAACTGTTATATGCTAAGAACTAATAACAACCAGTTTGAACACTATAGGCTCGAGCTATAAATTTTAAATGAATCTTTCCAACGGCGACTATAAACGCGACAAGTCAGGTGGTTTGATTTCCACTCGGAAAAAAAAATATTTAACATTTTCATTTCTTCGCTCTGGTAATACGATAAAGCGCGGCGTTGAGGTCCGCCGATCAACAGGCATTTCCAGAATTCAGCTGCAAGCGAGGAACGGAAGTGTTTTAATGGCAACATGGTGTCTTAGTACTAGCTAGAGGCCAGTCGTGGCGTAGGGGCACAAAGTGTGACTGTAAAACTGACTGCTTGTGGGTGCGATCCCCAATCGAGGAGATGACATATTTACTTAAATTTATATTTCCATTTCTTCGCTCTGATGTCGAGGACAAGCGCGGTGATAAGTTCTGCCACTCAACACGTAATGCCTCCAGAAAGTGGGGAACAGAGTGTCTTAACACTAGGTTCTCTCTGCCTACCCTGCAGAGTGCGGGATGCGTGAAGCTGATTTATTTTTATTTATTTTTTATTTATTTTATTTACTGTCCTATTTCGCTAAAGTGGCATCATACTTGCCTTACGATGTTATATTTTATTATATTACCGGAACATACAAGATTGTTATATGCTATATACTAACAACAACCAGTTTTAACACCATAGGCTCGAGCTATAAATTTTTATATGAATCTTTTCAACTTCATAAACATTGAAAGCTTCTCTGAGGTCATGGTCAAAGTTTATGAAAGTGCGATAAATTTAATCAAACGAGATGGGTAATTTATATTTATTTTCGATATGAAATTTCGATTTTATATAATAATAAGGCTAAATTTAAAAGAAAAAAGGTTTTTTCTATAAAACATTGAAGATTATTATTAATAAATCTTTTGTAATATTCAAGGATCTATGAATATTTACTTCTTACGTTTATAGGTGTCGTAACGCGGGTTATCTATTTGTAACCTTTTTTAAAAGTGTTATTCCACGTTTAAGAAAGGAAAATATTTATTTAGAAGACGTATAAAAATTTGAACACGATGGGGGTTTTAAACTTTTTCCAAGAGGCGTTATTGGTAATCTTTATACTTATATTATATGTAAACTTTAAAACATAAAAAAACTTTAAATTTTTAGGTTAAGTTTTATCCTGCAAATAACAGAGCAAAGGAAACCTGAGGGAACATGTTAAGAAACTCTTAACACTAGGTTCACTTTGCTCTCATTCGATATGACAGACATGTCAGATGGTACATCCATACACCACGATAAGTATTATGAGAATTAACCAATTTTGAAAAATAAAATCAAATTCTCTCTCACCTTCCTAGTGTTAAAATATTCCATGCCCCACTTTTCGCCCAATTCTGGATGGACTGCATATTAAGTGGAACTCAATGCCGTGCTTTTGCCTCGATGCCAGAGCGAAGAAATAAAAATATTAAATATTTCACTTCCTCGAGTGGAAATCGAACCCAGAACCTGTCGCAATACAGTCACGACACGCTTCTGCTCCTGCCATACGACTGGCCTCTTCGAAACAAATAAAACCGAATTAGTGCTACAAATATCACACAAATGAAAAGATAATTGCTATCCTCAAATATTTTGATGATTCAGCTGAAGGCTGACTCTAGAACCACAATCCAATCGCTAACAAATGGTACGGCTTGGTACAACTACTGCAGTTCCCATAGGAATCCGTTTCCATCCCTTTAACTTCCTATTAGGTTTTTTGATTTACATCGTCTGGCGTTGTGCCAGGATACCGAACTGTCGGACGTCGCATGCTAATTCTGATTTAAAGTGAATACGAATATACTAGTCTGTTTTAAGGTAGAGTTCCTTTTACTAGTAGAAAGTAGTAGTTTTTTAAATAATCTATACTATACAGAGTATATGTATCTATACTTATATATGTGAATACTTATAAGTTATAGACTGTAAAACCGACTGGTTGTGGGTTCGATCCCCACTCGAGAAGATGAAATATTTACTTAAATTTATATTTCCATTTCTTCGCTCTGGTGCCGAGGCAAAACGCAGCGTTGAGTTCTTCCACTCAACACGCAATGCCTTCAGAATTCGGAAGAAAGTGGAGAACGGAGTGTCTTAACATGAGATTCCCTCTGCCTACTCTGCTGTGTGCGGGATACAGCGTAAAGCTGATTTTTTAATATTAATACTATATAGTTTACATTTATTTGTTGTTGTTAGTTTACATTGATTACACTATAACTTAGCCTTAGTCTGTTTGGGTTAACGCACTAGTGGTTCGAATCCTTTTGTGTTGGGTAGTCCATTTATCGAAGAAGACAATAGTTTCTATGCAGTTACAAAAGTTACTTGATACGCTTAGAATGTGTTATGGATCATACATAACTCTTAGTAATTCCCATTAAAAATTAGGTGAAAGCTAGTATTAGTACAATTCTGAAAAGATCCTTTGGTTGTACATGTAAACCTCAAGAATTGGTTCAAATTATCATTTTTTGTGTTAGTTACTTCATTTAATGACAAAATTTAGACATTATTTTATTTATTCCAATGTAACCCACTAAAGGCTCTGGGCTATTTTATTACACCACATTAATCGATTCGATTTAGCCCGTTGTACCTGCGGTCAGAGTTACCTCGACCATATGTCAAATGAATGGATGGAAAATACGATTCTGTTAATTTATTATGAAAAGTAAATGAATATTTATTGTAAAGGTTAATACTTTCTATCTCTCTTTCAACATTTTTTAACATAACCTACCATAAAAAATATATAAATTTCCCTATTCATTCTTTTAAAAAACCAATTCAATTACAAATCAGAAAATATTTTTTAGACCAGTCGTGGCGCAGGGGCAGAAAGTGTGAGTGTAAACCTGGTTGTGAATTCGATGCCCACTCGAAGAAATAAAATATTTGTTATAATGTTATTATTCGCCAAATTATTCGCTCTGGTATCAAGCCACGCTTTGGCTTGATACCAGAGTCACTGAACACGCGATGCCTCTAGAATTCGGCGGAAAGTGGAAAACAGAGCAAAGCTAATTTATTTTATTTATATTCTAAAACTAATTTAAATAAAATAAATATAATATACATAACATGATTAAAATAATATAAAAAATGGTTTCTTGAAATAAATAGTAACAGACTAACATATTTTTTATCTGGATACATACTAAGATAGCTTCAAAGTTAAAAGTATCTATTGGTAATAGAACCCTTTATAATCTAGTTTTATTTACTTGCAAAACTGAACGGTGTTACGTTTACAGAGTTGTCTGAAAAGGAAATTGTTCAAGCAAACGTTCAACCGGAAGCGATAGTCACGTACAGTTGCGAGACCCGAAAGTATAGAAACTCTCCATTAAGGAAGAAGAATGTATATTTTAAATGAGGATGAATAATAAATATCATTAAATAATACTTTAATACACTTACTGTATCTTATTTATTTATTATTATTTTTTCAAATTTACAAGGTCCATTTTGCTGATTTCGAGGCCTTCGTAGTGGGTAGTGTGACTGTAACGCGACGGATGTGGGTTAGATCTCCACCATACCAGTGTCAGGAAAGAAAAAAAATCACTGCCCCAAGTAAGATTTGAACCCACAAATATCACTTTTATAATCAGGAAGTCAACACGAGTGTTTGTCTAACTCGATCAGGAAAATGATATTATTTCTAATATATTATAGTATTATTTATATATACTAATAAACAAATGCCATAATCGGCAGTTCTACATTAATTATAGACGGTTGCGGTTTGGCTGTTATCTATCTAGTTTACATATATATGGTTGTTTTGTAGTAAACAATTATAGAATTAATTATATATGTTTTGCAAGATGTTAAAATGTAAATTTATGGGTAACGGAGTGTCTTAACACTAAATTTTCTCTGCCTCAGCTGCTGTTCTCTGTTCGGAATGCAGTGTGAAGCTAAATTTTTTTTGGGTTCTGGTCTGCTCTTTAACGTGATTTATGTTTATGTCGTTTCGAACGTGCCCATTGAAAATTTATATATTGTCAAAATATTTAAAATCAACTTATTTACTGTATCTAGTGGAATTCGAACCCCTTGCCATCGCATAAGCCAAACGCTAAACCATAAGCGTAATATAATAATAATAATTCTCAATAAATATCAACAAACATCAGCAAAAATATCAAAAATGTAATAACGGACGCAAAATACTAAAAGCAATATACGAATACGAACAAAAAGATAGATAACCTTTATAAGTATCAATTTATTTTAATGATTGGAGATGGAATTTGTAAGTGGAAGAAATAAATATTGGAAACAAATCCTTTTGTGGAGCAGACGGCTGGATATTTTGGCTGAACGACAATATTTCGTTTGACATTTTATGGATTTACTGAATTATTTTTCCCATTTTCCAACGCATATAACGTGGAAGGTAGGTAGATGCTACTTTTACTCTTTATTTCTCCGCTTTGGGGTAGAGGCAAAGCGCGGCGTTGAGTTTCGCCAGTCAACACACAATGCCTATATATAGAATTTGGTGGAAAGTGGGGAACAGAAGTCTCTTTATGGTAACACTATATCTAACAGCTTGGAAATTAAAGTATTGACAAATATGTGTTTTCTAAATTAACATTACTCAATGTTTTTTCTTCTTCTAGAAGAAAAAGAATGATCTCACATTTATATACACATACATATGTATGTATTTTTGCTGTTATAAGCATTAAATACCTAAGATACTAATGTTACCATTTCATATACAGATCGTTCTCTACAATGATTTCTCGTATTCCTATACTCAAGGGTTACTCTAGGAAAAAAAATTAAGTTTTAATATATACAAATTATATTAGAAACTCATTTTAGTACAACCTAACCTTTGAAAAAATACTTCTAAAAAGGTCGAGTACTGAAATATTCGACCCTTTACGAAATGAAAAAAATACCTTCATCCCTTAAACCTTTATTACAAAAAATGAACCATTCAATTGAATGATCATGAATAATGAGAAGTTTCTGTATAAGAGAATTCATTTTTCTTATCAAAATAAATTGAGTGTGTTTGACAGTCAGTAATTTTTTGAGTAATTGTTTTTTTTTTGCTTATTAATACAATATTAATAATTGTTAATAATGTTGAGATACTTTTATAAGGCCAGCCGTGGCGCAGGGACACAAAGTGTGACTGTAAAACTGACTGATTGTGGGTTCGATCCCCAATCGAGGAGACGTAATATTTACTCAACTTAATATTTCCATTTCTACGCTCTGGTGTAGAGGCTAAGCGCGGCGTTGAGTTCTGCCACTCAACACGCAATGCCTCTAGAATTCGGCAAAAAAGTGGGAAACGGAGTTTCTTAACAATAGGTTCCCTCTACATACCTTGCTGTGTGCGGGATACAGCGTGAAGCTGATTTTTTTTTACTTTTATTAATAAATTCGAACCTATTAAATAAAAGTAGGATGAGAAATTAAGTATACTTCTTAAATTTATAAATAATCCTTTAAATTCATTTTTATTATCTTGTTTAAATTTTTTTATTGTAGTACGGTATTAAAAAATATAATGATTTTACATATTCCATAATTCCCATATTATTCTAATAATTATAATAGCTTTGTAGGTTTAGCAAGGACGTTCACAGTAGCTCCAACGGAATAGAAAATCAAGTGAGATTATATTCCAATCTCAGAACCTGGGAACGAAATAAGGGAACCTCGAATTTACATTAGAGAAACTAAATCATGACTGAATTTGTGAAATCCCGGATTTACTGGTAGATTAATGAACCCCAGTTGCATCGCGTATGTAACGGAGTATCTAATAGGTGTATAGAAATACCTACTATATACGATTACACATTTTCCTTTTTGTATATTACAAAAGATTTTACTTTTTTTTTAGCTTCACATTGTATCCTGGATACAGTAAATTAGGCAAAGGGAACCTAGTGTTGAGACACTTTCTGCCGAATTCTGGAGGCATCGTGTGTTGACTGGTGGAACGCTACGCTGCGTTTTGCCTTGACACCAGAAAATGTTTCTTACCTCGAGTGGGAATCGAACCCTTAATCTGTGCCCCTGCGCTTCGACTGGCCTCAACTGTATGTTAGAAAAGTTTTTTTTATTCTTATTCGGAACTCTATGTTAAACCTTTCTTTTACCTAAAGAAGGGCCGTTCTGTTATATTATAAAGATAAATAAAAATATATCAAAATTCCAAGGCAAGATAATTGTTTGGAAAATAAACGTTCATGAAAAAAGTTTTTTAACATTTTTAAAGTCTTATTCCACAACTAAGAAAAAAAAATACTCATTTAGAAAACGTATAAAAATTTTAACGTAGCGGGACTCGAACCCGCTCCTCCTGGAACCAGATCGATTGATGAAAAAAGTTGTTAAGCTTATTTTTTTTTCCATTGTTAATTTATTGAGTATTAAGTCAATACATATTGACTTAAATATATTATAATTTAATCATAAAAAAGCTATAATATCAAAAAGTATTACTGTGTAATTGTCTTAAAACATCCAGAACATTACTCAACCGAGTACACCGAGTTATATGTCATCAATGCACCACTGAGTCATAAGTGTCTATAAATATTTGAACGATAAACATAATTAATTTCATTAGAAGTAATGAAATATGTTAATTAAGTAACAGATATTATACAAAATATTAAGAACAAACATTTCGTAAATGAAATTAGAATTTTATATTTGAACTTATTATATATTGAGGCCAGTAGTAGCGCAGAGGCACAAGGTGTGACTGTAAAATCGACTGGTTGTGGGTTCGATCCCCACTCGAGGAAATGAAATATTTATTTACATTTATATTTCCATTTCTTCGTTCTGGTGTCGAGGCAAAGGCTATTGAGTTCTGCCACTCGACACGCAATGCCTCTACGATTCGGCGGAAAGTGGAACGGAGTGTCTTGACACTAGGTTCCTTCTGCCTACCCTGTTGTGTGCGGGATACAGCGTGAAGCTGATTTGATTTAATTTTAATTGTTCTTGAATTTTATAAAAATAAATTCTTTAAAGCTATTAGAAATTAAAAAATAATAAAATTTATTTACTAATTTATAAAAATTATACGAAAAACTCGCTGTTTTATAGTTAGTTTCCAGCAATACAGAAACTACAGAAATTTCTAGTTAGGTTACTTTTATTCTTAATTCGTAATATTTTTTATTAACTATTTCTTAAAGTAAAGTCACATTTAGCCGCAGTAACTGTCACTTGTTCGAGGTCGAGAAACCGAAAGTGTGCGTCTGTATGCGCGACATGCTTTGGCCATAAAGAATAAAGGATGTTCCGAATGTAAACTATTTTCTATTTTCTTTTTGTTGTACACACTAAAATTTTATTAGAAACAGTGTAGGTACTCTATATAGAGGAAGGAAAGGCAGAGAGAGCTTAAGCACTTCTTTTTCAACTAACTCTCCGTTCTGCGCCCATATTCGAGACATTGCCATCTTGAGTTAATAGCAACAACACTCAATGCCATTTTATGTCTGTTAGCGGAAAAATTAAATAAATTCGTTCCACCGAGTGGAAATCGAACCTACAACTGTCGGATTTACGCTTGTCAAGCATTGTCTTACGCGAACGCTTAGATCGAAGAAAATGAAAATAATAAATATTTCATTTCAACCAATAAGAATCGAACCCGGAACCGGTCACACACTTGTGCCCCTACGCCACCACTGACCTCCAAAGCACATTGAAAAACATTTATTGCATTATTAATTAATAATTTCATACGTTACACACGTACAACGTACATAGTATGTATATAAATATAGTACAAGAGTCATTCCACCAAATATGTATTATTTATTATTAACTAATTCCTAATCAGTATGGAATAATGTATGGGTGTTGTTCCATATAATATTCAAAGAATAGAATACGAAATAATTTCTGGTTGGATTCTTATTAATATTCGATTTTTTTAACAAAAGATAGATCTCTTTTTTCTCAGCTTCACACTGTATATCTCATATAGCAGGTTAGGAAGGGAAACTAGTGTTTAGTAAGTAGGGAACGGAGTGTCCATTCCCTTACATTTTTTTCTTTTAGTAATAAATATTTTTCTTTTTTTTTTTAGATTCACGCTGTTTTCGCACACATCCGGGTATTTAGAACTGAGAGAAGATATATTTCATATATTTCATTTCCTCGAATGGGAATCGAACCCACAACCTGACGCCAACTTTGTGCCACGACTGGCCTCAACTAACGGATTTTCCTATTAAATTAACAAATTCGAAAGCCGTACCTAAGCGAACTGAGAGCATTCCTATTTATTATATAAAAACCCTACGATTGCTGACATGCAAAGTCGTACAATGGTCTATAATCTATTAATGCTAGCAAACATGCTCTCAATAATGAAGTTCAACTTCTTGTTTGGATATCTCCAGAGAAAATATTCCCACGGCGATGTGCGGCAAATTACATAACATATCGGCCTATCTTATAATACTATTGAAACGTCTATTCAATTAGCGATTGAAAAGCGTTCTAAGTCGAATTCGTACATACGAGTATGTCTTATGAGATCAGATTGAAGGTAATTTCTTCTTAATTAAAGAAAGCTATCAAATATCTTGTTATATTCGTATCTTATATTTTGTTAAGAAATCATTAACTTAAGATATATCGTAGTTTATACTTATTTTTGTTGTAACTGACTCCCCAAACACCTTTAAAACATTATTTAATAATGTTGTAAAATTTAATAGTTAGTTAAGGTTAAAGTTAATTTAATAGGTAGTAGTAAGTTGAAATACTAATGTTTTTAAAGGTGCTTGGAGAGTCTTTTGTGTCTAGTGTTCAGAATCTTTTATCGTTGTAATCGTGAGTAATCAAATATCTTTCTCTTCAGAGGTAATAAAAAAAAATTCGTTTAATAAGATATTTACCATTAAAAGTTTATTTAAATAATTGATTTTCGACAATATTATATTGTCATAACTCAAAGCTCTTCCGAAAAAAAGCCAAGAGCGCGTCCTATGTTCCTCTCTACTATAACTGCTCAGCGTCGTTAGTTATAATAAAAGGAAAAAATTAAATCAAAAGTTAAATAAACGCTTGGCACACACCCCGCAGTCGTATCTCGAGTATTTTCTACGTTTGAACAAAGTATTAGAATCATATACGGACACTACTTCATACACCAGATTTCCAGGACATAAAATAGCACCACACACCCGTATGAGACGGCGGATACTACTACATACACCAAAGGTGGGACATAAAATAATATCACACACCTAATAATCTTATACCAAATCGTAAAACCACAGTGGTATACAATATGTCAACGACCAACGCCACACAAGCATAGCTTACGTACCGCGAGCGCACTGAAAGATGGCATCAGTCACGATATACTTAGTTAATGTTGCTATAACAGTTCGCATAAGCCCATCACTTCAGCCTCCGAGACGTCAAACATTCAATATTATAATATTAGTCAAAGTTCACTTTACTTTACGTATATATATATATATATATATATATATATATATATATATATATATATATATATATATATATATATATATATATATATATATATATATATATATATATATATATATATATATATATATATATATATATATATATATATGTATATATATATATATATATATATATAAATATATATATATATGTAACTTGGATATGAGTTATAAAATAAATAAATAAAAATAATAATATGCATGGCAATACACATAATTAGCACAGTTAATTATGAATAATACAATTAACATATTTTCAATATCATCTTGATGTGGAGTCATTTAAGTACGTATATATATATATACGTACTTAAATAAATATATGTACGTAACGTGTATCACAGAGATATTTTATATATAGATATTTAAAATATACTAAGCTATATCTTCATATATTCTTCATAAGCTTCTTCAAGCTATTTATCTTTCATTAATAAAAAGCGTTAAGTCACATATTTTTAGTTATTTCACTGAATACATTGCCCTCGAAGCAGAAACACAGCAATATTTACACACTATTGCTTGGTAAGGTAATAATTTACATGAGGCCGTCATGGCGCAGTGGCGTGTGACTGTAGACGTAACCCACAACCGGGCTGCCAGT
>JAATLQ010034790.1:0-24671 GCA_013421005.1 Heliconius erato x Heliconius himera
AGTAACTTTAAAAAAAATACTAACAAGTAAAGCTTATTACACTGTTCAAGAATATTTAGATGATAAACATGTATGGAATTAATGTCTATTGAATGTGATGCAGGTTAGCTGCCAGATAATGTAATAATACCATTGACTTTGAAAAGAGCAACTGTTGAGTTTCTTGCCGGCTCTTCTCAGCAGAACTGCCTTCCGAACCGGTGGTAGCTTGTTTTTTTTGTTTACATGTTCATTTGACGTTCAAAAGTGCTTATACGAGTTTATTTGAATAAAGAATATTTTGAATTTGAATTTGATAAAACATACGTCCAATTTTCCAAAAACTGTCAACTAGCCTATTGTATAGTTCATTTATCGAGGAAGGCTTGAAGGCTATAATAGGCTATAGGCTGAAAAACAGGCAGGTAGCGCTCACAAAGTAATAACAAAAATAATAATGCTCGTTACCAGAGCGAGGAAATGAAATATCAAATATTTCATTTCTTCGAATGCGAATCGAACCCACAGCCCGTAGCGTTTACGGTCGTTCGCTTGTGCCCCTGCGCCACGACTGGCCTCGATTGGCCTGGCTGACTTTTGACCAAATAAACTCCAACTTTATAATATTAGTGAACACTATAAATGTTTCATAATTTATATTAATTATAAAATTATTTTGTAAGCTTAGTTCATTCCCGATTGAGGCAAGTATCTAATTTTATTTTGACGAACGTGATGCTTAAAGTTACTTTATTATAATAAGAACAAACAAATGTATGTCATTATTTATTTTTTGGACTGTAAGCATTAAATATTTTGAACATATTATATGTTTTTTTCTTATTCAAAGATAAATTATAGTTTTTCAGAGTATTTAACACTACACGGCGCTGAGACACTTCCGTTCCCCACTTACCACCGAATTCTCGAGGCATTGCGCGTTGAGTAGCGAAGCTCGATAAGGATGGAGCGAGGAAATGAAATAGTTAAATATTTAATTTCGTTGAGTGGAATCGAACTTACAACCATCTTATTTAGAGTCGAAAGCTGCCCCTGCGCCATGACTAGACTCACAACATGGAAATAGTGTGAAGTGAAAATATTGAAAAATCCCTAGAACTTCATTTGTAAGAATCTATTGGTAATATTAATACAGAGTATAAGTATTTCAGTTTAACTATTTACTAGTGGCGCCTGCGCGGTTTCGAACGTGCGACGAAGTGCGGTCAATATTTTTGTAGTAGGTACAATGTACGTACATATATTTAACTATTTAAAAAAAATCTAAGTTTAAGTAATTCGATGGCGTTCAAAGTTATTGTAATTTAGTTATTTAAGGCTAACTAAGACTTACACCGTTATGTTATATAGCCTATAGCACTCTTGACTCCTGTAAAAAATCCGCTATCCGCTACAGTTTGTCCATGGGCATAGGGATGGATAATTTCGAAACTTTTCAACAATACATTATTATTATTCCAATCAAATTATGTAGATACGAGGTGCGCTTTATACAGATCACAATCGCCTTTTACAGCACATCAGCGAAACGGATATTTTAGAAAATATCACAGTTTTAATATACGCGAGCAGAGCGATCATCGCGCCATGTCACCCTTCGTGTGCTCCGTATTGTAGTCCTTTAAAGAATCAGCTTTACGCTGTATCCTGCACACCGGAGAGTAAGTAGGCAGTATCTAGTGTTAAAACACTCCGTTCGCTACTTCCCGCCGAATTTTTCGAGGCATTGCGTGTTGAGTGGGGGAACTCAATGCCGGGTTTTTGCCTTGATGTCAGAGCGAAGAAATGAAAATATTAATAAGTAATAATTCATATCCTCGAGTGGGGATCAAACCCACAACCGTCGCGTCACAGTCACTCCCTTGTGCTCCTCTGCCACAACGGCCTCCTTTAAAAGTTCTAAATAAGAGTCAGCGACAGGCGGCGTCTAGACCACGATGGCCTTCTAGAGATAACAATGATTCGTAAATAAACTTTTATTTTTTTTATTCTTAAAATATAAAGTAATCATAAATAACTTTTATGTTTTACAAATAAAAAAAAATAAAAGTTTATTTACAAAAATATTTTACACAATATAAAATTATTTCTTATTCAATTGAACACATAAGAAACGATGTGCACTTTATGAAAACGTGATATAAATATTTACATTGTAAACACAGTATATTATTTCAGTTAACACGTAAAATTTTTGAAATTTAATATAGGTACTGAGGCAGCCGTGGTGCGGCACAAGAGTATGACTGTGACGCGACGTTTGTGGGTTCGATCCCCACTCGATTATATGAATAATTATTTATTAATATTTTCATTTCTTCGCTCTGGCACCGAGGCAAAAGCCCAGCGTTTTATTTTATTAATGTTACATCAAAACTTGCTGGACTGATACTCATCAGATGTTCCAGATCTTCAATTTCAATATGTCATTGCAAAAATGTTGTTGCTTGTTACGCTCAACAACTCGCGTTAATGCGGCCTATCATTATTTCTTATAGCTTAGTTGGATTTTATAGTTGTTCATCAGATGTTCCAGATCTTCAATTTTTATATTACTTTGGAAAATGCTGAAAACACTTAAAAACTTTTATTTTAGGCGCTTTCCTTGTTTCTTATAGTTTAGCTGGACCACTACAGTTCTGCATCAAAATCTTTAAAATAAAATATAGCCTAGATCCTGCCATGCCAACAAAAATCATTCAAACAGGTCCAGTAGATTAGAAAATGTTCGTGATAACAGACAAACAGACAGACAAAAATTTTAAAAAATCATAGATTCATGTTCTACTAGCTATTTCAAGCCGCCTATCATTTTTCACAAATATATTCAAAGTACAGGCACAAGCTTTGTACTGTTTTATTATAAAACATCGACTGGCTGTCGCCTGCGGCTTTGTTTGCGTTGAAAACAAATTGAAAATAAACTAAATTCATGATTTTTTTTACGAACTAGTTATTACTGAAACTTGGCTCTTTTATCCAGTTTCCGTAGAAATTTTCAGAAATTGTATCTTAGTGTTAACATACACTGAAATAAGGAGGAATATATATGAGAAGATTTAGCGTTTTACGCCGCACGTTCCGCCGTACGTTGTGTTGTCTGTCAGTCACCCAGAAACGGAGGTATAAGTAGATTTTACTAACCAAAAAAGTTCTCTAATCTTATTAAAATCTGGGAATCAAACCGACTATTTCCACCATAATAATCGATTCTATGTATATAAACTTTAGTATAATTAATTTCGGTTTTCCCTTATAATAATAAATCATTTATTAATTTTTACTCATCGCAATGACTCAAAATGTATTGGAAAAGGGACTTTAATGATAAATTTATCATTATAGGTTCTAAGTTCAAATTAATGATAAATGAAAGACTGGTTTTGATTTCAAAACGGCGTTTGGTTGCGTCATTCAAGTTATAGTAGGTAATTCGAAAAAAGTTACCTACTGTACCTGTGGTCAAACTTACTTAGAATGTATCATGCGTCAGACACAACGAGGAGTTAATTCGAGTTGACGACGCGGGTAAAGCTTTCCTTGATAAATGGATATCCAACACAATATTCTCAATATCCAAGATAAAAAAAATCGAATTTGTGTCATTGACTGTTGAGTGCCGCCGCTCAACACGCAATCCAGAATTCGGCGGAAAATACGGAAGTGTCTTAATGAGAACGGAGTGTCTTAACACTAGACTCTCAAGTTCCCTCTGCCATGTGTGGAATACAGCGTGAAGCTAAAAAAAATCATTCCGAACCAGTACTGCCTGTCTCCCTGAGATAAGCTCGTTCAACCAAATAAGCTCTTCTATTTTATAGTATAAGAACAGATAGACACTATTAAGTATTGGGTGGAACCCAATTCCGCACTTTATTTAACCCAAGTGGGTAAATACAATAAAATCTAATAAATATAGCAAATTATGTGTCAATTTTCCCACGAGATGAATTTTAATGCAAAATCATTGCGCCTAATCAGTTTAAAAAACCTAAATTATCCTGATTAAGTTAGATAAAGCGCTGCGTTGAGTTCCACCTCTCAATGACTCTTAAGTGGGAGGAACATTATTTATTCACAACAGCCAATTATTGCTAAAATCGTTTTTTTACACAATGAAAAATAAACGAAGTGTTAAGTCACTATGTGCCTTAATACTTTGTACCTTAAGATATTGTGTGTTGAGTAGTGGAACTCAATGTCGGCCTTTGTCTTGTTACCAGAGCTGCGGGATGAAAATAATTCATTCTTTCCCCCAAGTTGGAATCGTATCTACAGCCCTAGCGTTTACGTTGTCGACCTTCTTTCATATTTTTGCACATTATAAAGAAAAGAACATTTAAAAAATATTATTTAAGTCACTTACTTAGTACCTATGAAAAAAAAAAAGGAATTTAAGCATACAAAAAACCGTCACGGCGCAGTGGAACAGCGTTTGACTGTAAAAGCGATTGCAATGGGTTCGATTACCACTAGAAGAAACAATTACATTGAATAAATTTACTCACTCTGACAGCGCGCGGCGTTAGGTTACTCCAGGTCCAATACTTCGAATATTCGAGTGCGTGAAGACGAACCCTGCAATGTGCGTGATACAGCGTGAAGCGGAAAAAAAGTGAATGACTAGCGTCATAAGTAATTACATACTTAAATTGAAACCAGTTCGTTGTCTATCCTTCACGTGGGCAAACGTGTTGACATGTTTCTGTTTTAATATATATACGGAAATAGTGACTTTTTGGTGTTTTTAGTGTAATTTTAGTGTTTTTATGTGTGCAGGTAAGTTTTTTGTGTGGATTTTAATTTGTTTTTGAGCAAACTAGAGTATATTTTATAAGATATTGTGTATTTGTCTTTGAAGAAGCGACTTAAGTGTTTGTAATGTATATTTAATTTGAGATAAATTTCATCTTTATAAAAGTTTTAGTAGTTTCAAAATTTGTTTGGTCAAATACAGTACTTCTTTTAAGTACACGCTGTTTCCCGAACATAGCAGGGAAGCAGAGAGTGGATGGAAATCCATTCCCTCAGTTTATATTGAACCCACACACAGCCTACTGCGATACAAAGGCTTAATTATTGTATAAAATTTTGAGTTATAATATATCCAAAATATTACATATTTCTAAAACATGTAAAAAATGGAAATGATTAAGGTCATCTTAGCGCAGCGGCACAACGTGTGACTGTATGAGGTTATGAGATCGATTCCACTCGAGGGAACGAACTATTTTCATTACCTCGTTGTGGTATCAAAGCGCGGTGTTGAGTCCCGCCACTCAACAATGGAAAATCTTGAAAATTTCACTATGCGTAGAAAACGAAGGGTCTTAAAAATCAAAAATGAATAGCAGAGAGCGCTATTTCTAAATTCCTAAATTTTAGCTATCAGCTTCCCGCTGTATCCCGCACACAGCAGAGCAGGCAAAGGGAACTCTCATGTTAAGTTACGTCGTTTTCCACTTTGCGTCGAATTCAGGAGGCATTGCGTAGTGAGTGGCGGAACTCAACGCTGTGCTTTACCAAAACATTAGAGCGAAAAAATGAATTTATAAATTTAAATAAATATTTCATTACACACAACCAGTCGCGTTTGAAGTCACACACTTGTGCCCCTGGACCACGACTAGGCCAGTCTTCTAAATTATTTTTACCATAAAATGAGTAAAATAAAAAAAAAACAGAAAAACCCGTTGAAGAACCTTCAAATATCATCATCAATTCTATAATCGATATTAATATTACTAATAATATTTCTCATATTATAAATAGTTCACGTTTTTTCTACTTTAAAGGCATAAACAAAGGAGTTTTCCATTGTACCGTTGTATAATGAGAATATTTTTTTGATAGTTTCACACTATATCCCGCCTATAGATGGGAACGTAGAGGAAACTAGTGATATGACACTCCGTTCCTCCTATTTTCGAGGTGTTGCGTGTTTAGTGTCGGAATTCAAATAAAAATATTTTAAACTAATTTTTCTATTGAAGACTGTTCAGTAATAAGTGGTGGTGAGATATTATATGAGGCCGTGAGGTGGTGTCGCGCTGGGGATCAAGTTTGCGTCTGTAAACCAATAGGAAATATGAAATGTTAAGATTTCCTCGCTCTGGTAGCAATTCGAAGCGCGGCGTTGAGTTCTGCCAAACAACACATAATGCCTCCAGAATTCGGCAGACAGTGGCGAAGGGAAGTCCTAATGGAAACGGAGTATCTTAATCCTAGGTTCCCGGGTTCCCACTGCCTATCTGCGGGATACAGCGTGGAGCAAAAAAGAAAAAATTGTATGACCCATGAGCACACACACTAACTCATGACAACGTTATGTTATATCGTATATAGACTTCCATCACAAATAGAATATACAACACAAAAATATTTTTTTAATTTAAACCAGTTGTTCATGAGATTAGCGCATTCAACCCAACAAACTCCTCATCACGTTTACAGCCAGACACTCTCTTACTGCGATACTGTCACTGTACTATTTACAATCATATTAGAATCAGAACTAATTAAATTATTATTTCAGAAGTCATTTTAATTGTATTTTAATGGGTTTTTTAAAATGATAAAAAATATGTTATAAAAACATAAACATGTTTGTATTTATTAGCGTGAGGCCAGTCGTGGCGTGGGGGCATAAAGTGTAAAAAACGCGACTGGTTGTAAAAAAATCAACTCCTTCAATTTTCCCATTATCGGAACCTAACCAAACTTTCACCAAACTATCCTTGAAGTATATCCTTTCCAATTAAAAAACCCGCAAGTCGGCTTGCCCATCGAGCCTTCCGTACAGAATTGAAATTCTACCTCTATTTAAGACTCTTATTTGTTAGGATTTAATCACAAATGTATAGTAGCCGACAAATTTTATAATCTTAGGAAGTACCCTATTAATATCGATTCCCTTTATAGTGTCAAAATACACGTTTAAGTAAATATAAAATAGGATTATTTCAGGAAATCAAAGGACCGTAAACTTAAGTAGAGTATGTGATTTGAATTTCAACAACAACAACGTAAAGTAAGTCATAACTAAATAGGCAAAAAGATAATAATATCAAGATATTCCGTTCTCCACTCTCCGTCTTGACATATTGCGTGTTGCAACGTAACTTAACTCTGTGTATTTTTTTAATTGAGTGGAAACATAAAGATAATTTAAAAATCTATAATCATGATAATAATTTCGGCAAAAAGTTAAAGGAAGTGTCTTAATGAGAACGTAATATCTTAACAATAGGTTCCCTCTGGCTATCCAGCTATGTGCGGATATATGACGTGAGTGGGCATCGAACACACAACCATCGATTGCAACCATAAATATGCCGAGTAGCGTCAAACATGATTATCATAAACGGCAAAACCACAGTCGATTAATCAAATTATAATTTCATATTTTGATAGTAAACAATTATTTATTGCTTTTAAGATATCAATTCGAGAAACCGCTATGTTATTATGCTTTTGAAATTTTCCTTAAAACTTATTATAGCTTCACGCTGTATCCTGCATATAGAGGGCACCTAGTTTTAAGACACTCCGTTCCCTATTTTACGTTCAATATTTTAAGATATTGTGTGTTGAGTAGCAGATATTAACGCCGCGCTTTGTCTTGTTACCAGAGCGGGAAAATGAAAATTATTCATTCTCTCGAATGAGAATCGAACTGACAACCATCGCGCTTGCAGTCGGACGCTGAGACCTTGCGCCACTACGGCCTTTGTATCTATATATGTATGTTTAATGGCGCAGTAGCACAAGTATGGGACTGTAAACACGACGGACACGAAGTTCGATTTACATTCGTGTAAATAAAATATTTAACGAGGCCGTCGTTGCGCAGGGGCTCAAGAGTGTGACTGTAACGCGACGGTTGTTAGTCCGATCCCTACTCGAGGGAATAAATAATTATTTATTAATATTTTCATTTCTTCGTTCTGGTGCCAAGGCAAAAGCGCGGCGTTGAGTCCCACCGCTCAATACGCAATGCCTCGAAAAATTCAGCGGAAAGTGGGGAAGAGTGTCTTAACACTAGGTTCCCTCTGCTTATCCAGCTGTGTGCATGGATACAACGTGAAGCTGATTTATTTATTTTATATTAATTTTCTCGTCTGGTAACGAGGCCAAGCTCGGCGTTGAGTTCCACCACTAACCACGCAATGTCCCGTTAACTCAGCGTTGAGAAGGGGACGGGTATGTCTTAACACTAGGTTCCCTGTGTCTTCTCGTGAAAATGAAAACAAATAATCAATATAATTAACAATAATCAGGAAAGCATTTTACGAAGGACGTCAATACAGGAAGTATTACAGGCTTTATTAAACAAAGAAATACTTAAGTATGTATGAGATGAATGAACTTTATTAACCCGTTTACGTAGTAGTTGTTTATGGTAAAGATCGTGGGTTCAATCCAAGATTGGAATTTGTGTAATATTAACATTTACCTGCGACTCTGCCGGCGTGGTCACATGAAAATAACTATATACTTGTTTGGTATATACTCATACATGACATCTTCATAGTACGGGAGGTTAATCTGATCGCAGGTACCTACAGTGGGTTATATTAAATGATTAACATGAAATAATATAACCTTCCTCGACAAATAAACTATGCAATACAATATATTTTTTTCAATTTGAACCAGTAGTTCCTGAGATTTGATCACTAATCTAAACACATTCTCAACTCTATACTATCAGTAATTCAGTACAGATTTTGAAAGTTTTCCAAAACTATACAAAAGTACGAATTAGACAGCACCACATTTTCCTTGCTTTACAGGTATTTTTTTATTATTTCCTAAATATAAACCGTCCTCTCGCGACTGGAATTATACCAATATATAGTGATGTATATAATATACATACTTATACCTTACTCTTGAAACTCTGTCTCTTATTAAATTAAAATATTGATTAAAAAAACTCAATCGTGGCGCAATAACATTCAGAATTCAGAGTTTACTTGTGCCACAATCTTGCGCTGGATTCTGGCATAGAGTGTTGAGTGGCGGCACTCAAAGCCGCGTTTTCTCTCGACGCCAGAGCGAGGAAACGAAAGTATTAAACATTTAATTTACTCGAATTGGAATCAAATCCACAACCATCGCGTTTACAGGCGCTACTGCGACCCGACAGCCTCAAGGCTATTCTTTGAACTCACAAGCATCGCTACGTAAACATTCCTGTTTGTATGGTTATAATATCTTCATATATCTTGAGTACGTCGTAGCGTGCGACTGTAGACGTGATAGTTGTGGGTTCGATTCCAACTCGAGTAATGAAATATTAAATATATTAATTTACCTCTTACTTACCTCTTTTACTTACTCTGGTACCGAGGCAATGCTCGGCGTTGAGTTCTGCTCCTAAACACGCAAAACTTCAAGAATTCGGCGGTAAGTGGGGAACAAAGGTGTTTTTATGGTAAACAGAGTGTATTAACACTAGCTTCCCAGGTTCCCCCTGCCTATCCTACTATGGAGCGGGAAACTGTGTGAAGCTAATATATTTAATATCTTCATATTATCAGTTTTTTTCAAAAAAATCTTAAATGTCACATATTTTAAAACAAAAACAAAATTTACATATTAAGCATATGTACAATAAATAATGCTTAAATTAAGTTCTTAAGATTTCTATAAAACAAGTTTTTTAAAGGTGACTTTTGTTATGTCTTGTATTACAGGATGTAGGTAGCAGGTAAAGTACCTAGAGGTGTCAAGACACTCCATTCTCTCCTTTTTTCCAGAATTTAGTACATTGCGTGTTGTTTGGTTGAACTAACCGCCGCGCTTTGTCTTGTTAAATTAACAAGGTAATGAATGATAATACCTAATTCGGTAGATACCCCAAGTGGGAATCGAACCCACTATCTTTAATGTTATAACCAGACGCATGCCCATTGCACCGCTAAAGCCTTAATCCTATACCATACTAGCAACCCGACCGCGGCTTCGCCCGCTTGAACTACTTACATGATTATTGATTTAATAAATAGAATTGACTGACAACTATACTAGACTTCTAAAATGATTTTTTTAATACATTACTTGTATTTAATTATATTAATATAACTATTATTAATATTAGTACTACACTTGATGCGTAAACAATAACGATGGCCGACAGCTTTGTAGGGAGTGAGAGAAGTGGTGTTGTATGAGAGAAACAGGAGACCGGCTTCGTTCTCATCCCTACTCCGTGCTGTACTCCGTACTGGGTCAGAAGTGACACTTGTAGACGACTGGCGGGGATGACTAATTAAATGACGATTGATCAGTTATCGACCGGGGATGAAAAATGATCGTATTACTAAAATGGCTATTAAAAATAGAGATTGATGATAAAAGGGTGAAAATTTAGGGTTCAAAAAACGTCTTTTGATCGGTGGAGTGAGCGGCTATAGATTTACAAAAATGTAAAAAAACTTGCATGGACATCTCGACCGCGTCAGATATTGATATCATCCATGTACGTATGTTAATCTGATTGTTTCCATGATATAGGTGATCTTAGTAAGAGAGAAAAATGAAAAATAAAAAGAAAATTTATTGAGCACGTCAGATTTTATAAGGGGATGTTAAGAGAACCTGAAAAAAGTTCTTACATAATACTCTGACGATTTAGATGTGATGCAAACTCACAGCCATTGTTAAAATGTGCAAAAACAATTTGACATCTGACTCTTGACAGACAGACAGACAGATAGACGGATAACAAAGTAATTTTGTAAGGGTTCCTTTTTTAGAATTCCGTATCTTTTAAGGAAAAAAGGAACTCTATACGATCACTTTGTTGCCCGTCTGTCTGTTTGTCCATCAAGAGTCTTTATCTCAGGAACGCTTGGAGACATCGACTTGAAATTCAAACCATATACTTATATCTACGGCTTTATGATTATATATTTACTTAAAAAAAAAGATATAGCCGTTTATATCGGAAAAAACGCATATTTCGACACTATCAAGGGAATCAAAATTCATAGGGTACTTACGGCTGACCCAGAATCATGAAATTTGGCAACTTGCGTCTACAAGTAGACCTAGTTCAGGAAAAAATCTAAAAACTATACATTTGTGGTTAAATCTTAAAAAATAATTACTGTGTGTCGAAATACGCGTTTTTTGCTATTTAAGAACAACAAAATACACGTATTGCGACACTATAAAGGGAATCAAAATGAATAGGGTACTTCCGGTTAACCTAGAATTATGGAATTTAACAGCTAGTCTCTACAGGTAGTATTAGTTCAGGAAAAAATCTGAAAACTATTCATTTGTGGTTAACTAGCTTTTGAAAAAGGGGCCAATTTTGGTATTAAAGCCTCTAGTTCAAGTGAGGTATCAAATGAAAAGGCTCTGGCTAAGCTAAGCCTGAATTTCAGAAAAAGCTCAAGTCCTCCGATTTTAACGGAACCGACTCGCCCTACTCGCGCTTGTCCGGTTTTTCCTTAAAAGGTACGGAACCTTAAAAATCAGCTTCATGCTGTACCCCGTATATAGCAGAGTAAGCAGAGGGATCATAGTGGTAAGACACTCTGTTCCCTACCCTGTTAAGTGGCGGAACTGAACGACGAGCTTTTGTCTTGGTGCCAGAGCGAAGAAATGAAAATATTAATAAATAATAATTTATTCTCCCAAGTGCGCCACGACGGCCTCAAAATTATTTGTTAGGCATATTTACATGTTTCGTTGTCAATATTATACTGCATGTATTTTTGCATAGTACTTTAAAAAATTGTTTTTGCGGGAATCGAACCCACGACCATAATTTTACAGTCAAACGCGGCCCCACTACGCTACTAAGACATCTATAATATAATTAAATTATAACGCTACAAGAATCTTGTCTACATACAAAATGTCCTTCGAAGTAAACGTGAATAAGAACTAATAATTATTATCCGCAGTTTGTAAGTAAATTGATGTTTACGAGACATTTGTATATTATGTGTGTAATATATACTTTTTATCCGACTGCACGACCTAAAGGAGGATAATGTGTTTATCAGTTTTATGTATGTATGTATGTTCCTATTTGGTGTATAGGGACCAAATGGGTTGACCGATTTTAATGATTCCGGCATCAGCAATCGATTCCTCTTTACCTTGCGAAAATCATTAATTACAGTACTAGAAATAATATTTACCATTATGACAACCAAGTTTTATATTGCCGATTATAAAACATCAAAAAACCAGACTCTGTCTCTCTCTCTCTCTCTCTCTCAGTCTTCAACTAATTATTTTTCCCAAGTCCAGTAAGAATTAAATTGACGGTACCGACTGTGGACCCTAATAAACTATTGGGCTTGTTTGTTTTCTTTTTATTTTTTATGTAATCGGGTTTTTCGTTTTCTTATAATTATTTTCACAAATATATTGTTGTTTCTTTTTACTTTTTTTAACTTAAGGCTTTATCCCGCGTAGTAGCGTACGCAGAGAGAGAGAGAGGGACGTAGCTTGAAGACACTCCATTCCTTTACTTTCTGCTCGAATTCGCTTTGGCTTGCCATAACCAAGAAATCAATCAAGTAATCTAAATTCAATTACTTTTCAATCGATTGAACCCACAACCATCACGCTCACTCTGGCCACTCTCTGTCTTCGTCAGGAGGTGGGTGGGATCTCCCATTACAATTTTTTGTAAATCTAAAGGAAATACACATACGAATATACATATATACATACCTTTAAGAAACAATTTTACCCATGTTTATATTACATAATGAACATTATATAATATCGGTTTATCCAATTATGTATGTAGTATTTAAATAATTATTTATTAACTTATACATATTATATAGTTTATACAGATATATATGTATGGGAAAAACGGGCAAAATTACATAGTGTATTGTTTTTCAATGATATTTATTTATTTACCGTAAACATAATCGATCTCATTCATTTTTATTCATCTTAGTTTCATTGACTGAGTACTCGTCTTACTTAGTACTTGGTTCTTATTGAAAGGATTATTAACACGGTCACTGCCGCTTGTGGTCGAATTCGGCCCCACATACAAGATTTCACGCTGTTGCGTCTTATGTATAAAAAAGTACCCAACGTGAATATCATTTTTTCTACTCCATAGGCAAGTTCCTATAGTGACCCAAAAATTTGCATTTATAAAAACTTTAAATTTTCGAGTCACTGCCTCTTAATTTCAGTTGAAAATATTTTAATGATTTTTTCTAATCCTTTGGTGTAATTTCAAAGTTGCCTGAGAAACACCAAATGATTACGAAGATTATTTCTATTTCCGCAAGCCAAGGTTCGAGATCTAGGTTTTATTTAAAGATCAGTATTACTAGCAGTATTATCCTCAGGTAAGAAAAGAGAGTTCGACGATGAAGGAAGACAGTGAAGACTGCAATTGTAGTATTTTTTTTGATAATATTTAAAAATTATGTAAAACCGTGTGTATTTTTTATACAGGTGAGGTTCTATTAGTACTTGCAAACGAATACTATACAAGAGTAGAATCTTTGGCGTCGTTGTTGTCTGTTGTTTTATTTAGTGAAAATTGGTTAGGTTATTAAATTGATCTGAATTATGAAAACAAGTGTTATATTATTTGTTATTTATCAATCTACAGTAAATGCAGCATAATAAAAGTATCATAAATGATAATAGGGTGGAGCCGCGAACGGGCTGCTAGTTTATATTGTAAAACTGAATAGTTTGTTTGGTTAAGCGTGCTAACCTCAGGAACTAATGATTTGAATTAAGATTTTTTTTTGTATTGTACAGCCCATTGATGGAGCAAGCTATATTATAACATTACGATATAGGTGTCGATCTGAGCTGCGGTTAGACTAACCTCGGGCACTAAAAAATGTCATAGACAACTCCTAATAAAGCCGCAGGTGAAAAGCTAATGTAGAGATTATAGAAAGATTGTATAACATAAGTTTATTCAATTATAGTATTCAAATAATTACTTATTTATATATAACTTCCTGTACGTACTTTGTAATTGTTTTTATACAGGAAATCGCCCACATACCACTGATATACATAAAAAGTTGAGGATTTGTAATTAAATGTTTAGGATCATTATCAGATTGGTATAACCCACGTTTTGATGGTTTTTTAGCTTCGCATTAATATATCTATATCCCGAAGTATAGGGAATTTAGTGTAAGACACTCTCTGCTTGATTTTTCGCCAATTTTCGAGATACAGCGTCTCGGGTAGCCCAACACTCTGCTACATGCAAGATACTACGTGAATATAGAACATAATATTATATTTTTGACGTCACGTGTGTGTAGCACAAATATATTCCTATATATTACTATTTAATACCTTTGAATAAAAATGATAAATATTAATTATTGAGTTTGGTCACTTTATTCAATTAATAAGTGTATCATAATGGTAAAGTTCATCATAGTAGTACTATGATACACTAGCTACATAGGTATTACTACGCCTTCAACAAACTACGGAAAAAAATACGCCTTCACATTTTATGCCGCATACCAGTGTAGGTAGAAGAAACTAAAAAAACGCTCAGTTCTGCACTTTCCGCCTAAATTCAAAACATGTATGTGCTAAAGTATGAATCTAGTGTTCAGACACTCCATTCCCCACTTCCTAATCAATTTTCGAGAAAATTTGTTTTGAATGGCGGGAGAGAGGAAGATAATTGAAATATGAAAACAATTGAATATCCCCCGAATGTGGATCGAACCCACACCCACCACGTAAGCGGCACACTGCCACAGTGCGACACGACGACCTCAATAACGTCTCGACATTATTGCTACCACCACCTATTGATTTATTTAGAACAAAATTACTATAAAAGTAACTGTAACAGTTATTTTGAGAATAACCTATAAAAAATAATGAGTGTCTCTATCAAGTAACGGCACTGGACTCCGATTACCGTATTTAGACGTATATGTATTGATCTAGATCTTTACTATTATTATACAGCTGAACAGTTTGTTTAGTAGAACGCGCTGATCTCAGGACCTACTGAAATTGAATAATTGATTATTAAAACCCTCGACATAAAACCCTAAAAAGTAAACAAACAACTAGAAAAGAGGTGACAGTCTGCAAGTGCCCTAATAGTTTTTCTTGAATCACTTTTCAAAGAAAAAAGTAAATCAAGATAAGTTGATACCTTTGGGAGCTACAATGCCACAGACAAACATAAAGATACACACATAAATATTTTGTGATCACAAAAATTTATTTTATGTTGGCAGTGGGGGTTAAAAGTTTGTATGAAATATTGCAGGTACTCGTATAAATAACGAAAAGTAAAAATAACGTGTTGTCTTAGGTTACTTTTTAGCGCGATAAAAAACCTCATGAGAAATTGTTGGTAAAACACGGCGTTGAGTCCCACCATTGAACACGCAAACCTTCGAGAAATCGACGGAAAGTGCAGAATGTTTTAACACTAGGTTCCTAGGTTCCGTAATTTGCGGAACTCAGCTCCGCGCTTTGTCTTTACTAAATTTGTTATTTCTTATTTATCTACGAGTTATTGTCCCACTGCGCCACCACGGCGTCTTTACATATATAACCGCATATCAATTAAAAACACGTTATAATGTCATACAAGAACGAGATCCCACACTCACCTTCTACCAATCAAAAGCCTTGTATAAAGGTCAATGACCCAACATTTAGTTCGTTTATTTATATTGTCTGCACCAAAATTATAGCTTCTTTTTAAGTGATTTCAAAAAATAGAGGCTATCACTATCATATTCGTCATATCGTCATATTCTTTTGGAAAAAGTTCATTTAGAATGCGGAAGTTTCGCCTTCTGCTCGCCCTGCATGCTAACCTTTTGTTTTGCTTTTTAAATTACTGAGTTTCGATATTCAACATTGTAGATGCACCTGCTGATATACACCTGCTGCTATTAGTGGGATCTGTATCCCGCTAATAGCCGGTGTAAGTGAAAAAAAATATCAACATTAAATATTACTTGAAATAAATTCTCTCGTTACTTGAAATAAAATTTAAAAAAATATTTTGAGATACGGAACCCAAAAAAGAAATAAAAACCTAAAAATATTTTTTGAATATCTACCTTATTAGGAAAATTGACCTATCCGGTATGTACCCTACAAATCCTAACCTTGCGATGATGACACATAAAGAGTGGTAGTATTTTGTATGTTCCTATATACCTACACTTAAGTACATAATACGTAGGTAACCCGACAATATACTAATGAGATCAATACGTGAGAGGATTCGTCCAAAGAAGAAGGTGGATTTTTAAATTGCGACTAACAGTCGTTAAATGCAAAAGAAATGAGTACGAACGGCTGCTATGACCAGAGCAGCGTTGTTAATTGTAATTAACTATTTACACAATACGGAGAGTATAGAGCGAGTGCCAAAAAATATCCAACGTATATTTAAGTTTTCAGTCAATCTTTGTATATTTAAGTTTTTGTTTTTTTTCAGTTTCATAAAATGAGAAAATGGTTCGAGCCATCCACGCAGTCCTACTTCTCGCCGTAGTTGCGGACGTGAGGTGTCAGTTCTTTGGTAAGTAGCAGCTTCACGCGTTTTCCCGCATATAGCAGAGTAGGCAGAGAGTACTCACATGAGCGTAGATATAGGGGGCCCGAGTGGGCCATGACTACTGCTAAGTAGTCTTGTTTGAACAGATTTATTCAAAGTTCAAATTCAGGCCCCCCTAGAAAATATCTCTGGATAGGCTCATGAGAACTTAGTGTTAAGCCTCACTCCACTATTTTCCGCCCAAATTTTCACTCTTTTTCCTGCACGTCGTTAATGGGAACTCCCATTAAGATATTTCCGTTTCCCACTTTCCACCGTATTCTCGAGGCATTGCGTGTTGACTGGCGGAACTCAGCGCCATATTTTGCCTCGTTACCAGAGCAAGGAAATGAAAATATTATATATTTTTCATATTTCATTCCACGGGAAAAATCGGGAAGTTGCTTTAAATAGTTTTTTAAATCATCTTGCAGATTTCCTCTCAGCTTTTCAACCAGTACATTCAACAACAAGATCTTATGATATAACCACACGGAGACCAAAGACCCAAACAAAAAGTACCACGAAGAGACCAGCATTTTATTACGAAGAAGATGAAGATAACAATAAACAGAAGAAAATTGGAGCCATAGTTTTTGACTTACACTCTACAACTAAAAGACCTGATAGGAAAACCACAAGAGGTTCAATAAATAACAATTCTAATTCTAAAAGTCATAATAATAAGTCTAACAGAGATAACAATAAAAATAGAACTAATCATAGAGACGTAGACGTCACTGGTATAGAGCTACCCAAAGTTAGACAACCAGAAAGAAATCAATATCAAAATATAAACAACGATAGATATGATACTCAAAAGAATATTATAGTTAATTATGAAACATCGAGACCTAATTTCAATGATAATAGGAGGTATTATAGTACCCAGGTACCTTATACGAGTAGGCCTGGGGTCAGGCCAATAGCGGCAAATGGACCTCCGATCACAAATCGACCCGCAAGGAAACAAACTGTTGGGATATCTCGTCATGATGATAGTGTCACTCCTGAGCTAATAATAGGTCCGAATGAAGATTATATGAATTCGATTGAGAAGATGAGATATATAGAGATGGCGGAGAAGAGTGAGTTTCTTATATTTTAAATTCAGCGTCGTCATATGTCTTGTTAGAGCAAGAAAAATTAAAATAATTCATTCCCACGAAAGGAAATCGAACTCGCAACCGTCGCGACATAGGCTGACGCTACTTCACTACAGTGTACTGTGTGTGTGTTGCCTTACATTTAGTCATTGCAATGAGTCATTATCAGTTGTTCTTATTTTTAAATGTAAATAGTAAATACTCACATTGTTGTGTCCTAATTAATCTATTTCGTCACAATATTTATAAATTGAAACATTATTTGTAAAAATGATAACATTTTAAAAATCTAGGTTATCTAATGTCAGCTCAGCAGTGGAGCAGCGCGTGCTCCTCTCGGAGCAGAGTTAAGACACTCCGTCCTCCACGCGCTGCCCAATTTTCTAGATATTGTGTGTTGAGTGCGTAGAGAATAGGACAGGCAGAGGGAACCTAATGTTCAGACACACTGTTCCCATTAAGACACTTCCGCTCTTCACTTTCCGCAGAATTCAGGAGGCATTGAGTGTTGAGTGGCGGAGCACAACGCCGCGCTTTGTCTCGTTACCAGAGCGAAGAAAATGCAAATATAAAATATTATTTTGTCTTTGTGCATATCATATATTTGAATATTTAATTTGAAAGGCATTTTATGAGAATATAAGCAACTAATTAATATTCAAAACGAATACAAGTGCTTGAATGAATCATAAAATTACAGGTTTACTTTGCGGTTACAACTTCGCCAATTGAAATTAACTTTATAATTGCGCGTTAGATTTCTATTAACAGATTTATATGCATATATGACTGTTAACCCGACGATTTCTTGCTCTGGTGACATGACAAATAGCAGCGTTAAGTTACGCCTTGACACAAGATCTCGAAAATTTCTCAGAAAGTGAGAATTCAATATCGCGCTTTGAATAGTAGTGAAGGATTATAAATAATTCAGTTCACCGAGTGGGAATCGAACCTACCACTGTCGCGTCTACAGCCAGACGCTGTGCCACTGCGCCACGATGGCCTAAAGCTAATATAGTTAGTAAGTAACCAACTTCTAATAATGTATTAATCAATTTTCAGTGTGCGATAAATATAAAGCGTTGGACATAAAGCAGATATCTGCTATACCGCTCGTGCCGTCTCCTGAACCTGTTTCCATCAACGTGTCGACGTGCACCCCGACCAATGTGCCACTGGTGGTAGGTGGAAAGGTGGTCACTATACGGGAGTTCCCTCATATGGCGCTGCTTGGATGGGCTAGATTGCAGGTATATTTTTTATTATGCTATAAGCATTACAATTAATTAAAAATATCTAATTAACAAAAATATACATACATACTCATACCAAATTTAACACACCTGCTTGGTAGCCTATATATCGCCTCTATAAATGGCCTATTTAGAACAAAAAAAAACAAATCATATCGTTCATCGTTCCTACGATTAGCGCGTTCAACCTATCAAACTATTTCTCTTTATAATATTAATATAAACTAAAATACCAGAATTCGGCGGCAAGTAGGGAACGGAGTGTCTTAACACTAGGTGTTCCCACTGCCTACCCTGCTACCTGCTCCCACTATGTGTGGGATACAGCGTGAAACTGATTTTTTATAGATGATTGTGTACCTCAAGCGAATAAAGCCGCAGACAGGTCGCTAGAATCAATATATTTTCTAGTGAATTTCATTTATTAATTATATTTCCAGTCGGGCTACTCTTGGAAGTGCGGGGGTTCCCTGATAAGCAATCAGTACGTTTTGACGGCTGCACACTGCGCTTATCAAGACCGCGATGACAGTGTTATTGTGTAAGTAAATAATAAATATAGAATGACGGAGAAAAGGTATATAATATCTTTACTCTGTATCTCGCATACAGCAGGGAAGGCAGTGGGAACCTTCCGTTAGGACGCTTCTTTAAGCATGTAGCGTCCAATTTTCGAATTCAACGTACTCTTATTACCAATATGAGAAAATAATTAATTTCGTCAAGGTTGAACTTACAACCGCCGTTGCCGCGCACAAGCCGCTACTTCACTACAGTCTCACCATGTATCTCATATGACTAGAATAGGAATATTAGAAAAATTAAAATAAAAACCTAGTTTAATAGCTTAAACTACAGATAATAAAAAAAAAATCTATTGATACCCCTATGCTTCTCAGCCTTACATACATTCTATATGTTATATCATCGGTTCCAGGGGTCCTCCTCGAGCGGTTCAACTGGGGTCCTCATATTTGGATGACCCGGGCGCAATAGTGGTGAAGGTGGCTGCTGTGGTGAGACACCCCAAGTACAAGCTACCCAAGTCCTATTATGACATTGCGCTTGTTAAGCTTGTTACCACTGTCACGTAAGTAAAAAGGATTCTTTATTTGTGAATTTTGCTTAAATAAATTAGGTTAACTTCGTATTAGATAAATATTATAAATGTGATAAGATTCGTGACGCAGAGGCATAAACGAGACAAGTTGTGGATTCGATTCCCACTCGAGGAAACGAAATATTTAATATTTTCATTTCTTCGCCTTTGCCTTCGAAGCGAAGTGTGGCGTTGAGAACCGACTGTCAAGACGCAATTCTTCTAGAATTCGGCGGAAAATGCTTAATACTAGGTTCCCTCTGCCTGAGAATTTGTTTGTTTGAACGCGCTAAACTCATGAACTACTGCTTTGAAATAAAAACACATTTTAATGTTACGTAATATATTGGATTGAATATTAGCTACTGCAGCTTCGTCCCTGCGTTACCTCGGGTACACTCTAGCCGGGCTTACTCTGACCGCAGGTACAGTGTTACACCGAAACGGTTAACGTGATGTAATATAGGCTTATTTTGCAATTCGGACTAGTAGTTCCTAGAGGTTAACGCGCTTAACCAGTAATTTTTCATTTTTATTACATTAGTATAGATTTTTATTTTCATGAATTCCCATAGATTCTCCGACATGATCAAGCCAGCTTGTCTTGGTGTTCCACCGGCGCCCGGGAACCCTGTCATTGCCACTGGCTGGGGAAGAACGGAATTTGGTAAATATTAAATATCACTATATTAATCATCGGAGGCATCGGAGTCGTGGCGCAGGAGCAAAGGCGTGCGACTGTAAACGCGGACGGTTCTGTGATCAACGTAGCGTCTTAACACTAAGTTCGCAGGTTTCCTCTGTCTAACCTGCTAAGTGCGGGATAAAGTGTGAAGCTAAAAAAAGAGATAAAAATATATAAAAAGATAGAGAATCACTACATAATATTTTTCTTACTTTTTGCCAACTAGATGATCAATCTGAAGAGCTCCGTAGTGTTTCCATCGCTGTGTGGGACATGGATGAATGCTACAATGTTTTGGGAACATCCCGGAAGCTGCCAAATGGACCATCCAGTGATAGTCAAATCTGTGCTGGTGAGAAGAAAGGTGGAAAGGATACTTGTCAGGTAAAACACATTTATGATGTGATGTGATGTATAAGCCTGTAAAAAAATAGTTTTATTATATAGCATGATAGGCAGATAGAAACTAGTGAGAAGACTCTCCGTTCAAAATGGGTTATATTGTAAGAAACTGTATTAATATTGTTATATACATACATTATGTGTATGTACCAGATCAGTGGTGGCGCTGGAGCACAAGCGTGCGAATGGTTGTGAGTTCGATTTTCATTCGAGAAAATTAAATATATAATATTTTCATTTAATTGCTCTGAATGAATTAAGAAAAAAAAACGTGTATCTAATCTAACGATAAATTAAAAATTTATGTTGCATATTTACTAAAAAAAACTTTATAGGAAAGTATTAAGCCTAGCTGCTGTATCTTGTTATCAATGATTTTTTTATAGTACTAAATAAAAATAAATATTCATAATTTCGAGAGACTAGTGTTAATTAGTAATCTAATTCAATTTTTACAGGGTGATTCTGGAGGTCCAGCTCAAATCCAAGATGGCTGCATCTGGAGGGTGGTAGCAGTCACCTCCCTCGGTAGATCTTGTGGTGCTCCTCACACTCCTGCCCTTTACGCTAAAGTACAGAGGGCATTTATATCCGCAGTTGCTTTCGGTGGACAAGGAAGTTCCGACAACCGGGGAACCCAAATAACTCAACAGAATCAACCAAATAATTATAATCAAAACACAGCAACCCTATGGAACTCTAATAGTAACAATCAATGGAATAGCAACCAACAGAACAGTCAAAACCATCAAAGTACTTGGAATACACAAACAAATAATCGAGAGGAGGAAAATAAAAATCAGCAACCTTGGACTACACAGTCACCATTTGGATGGATTAACCAAAATCCGGGTTATAACAGCGGGAATGTATATAACCAAAACGGCTATAACCAAAACCAAAATAACCGAGGTCAATACAATGGTTATACAACAAAAAAACCAATTTATTATAACGATTATGGTGAATCACCTTATCAAGCTGACCAATCGTACCACAGTGATGGTAGACTATGGTGGACATGAGATTGTTTAATGCTGTGTTCTTTTTGATAAAGTTTAAGTGAAAACAACTTTGTACAGAGTGCAAAATGACTTTATTTTTATTAATGATATTTTAAAGTGTTCTTTATAGATTTTGAATTATAATAATGTAAAAAAATATAATAAATGTTGCCACAACTACATGACAATTATGTAAAATATTTGACATTTATATTTTGTAAGCTATCTGTGCTTGATTTCGATTAATAAGATGTTTGTATATCTGTGGAGTGTGAGTGTATATATGTATTTTTTTAAGCTTCAATCTGTATACCGCACATGGCAGAAGGAGCTTGGGAACCTAGCGTTAAGTTCCTTTCCCATAAGACACTTCCGTTTCCCTCTTTCCATCGAATTCTGGGTATGTTGACTGTAAGTGGCGGAACTCGACGAAGCGTTTTGCCTCGTAGTCAGAGCGAGACAATGAGAATATTGAATTTTATGTACCCCCGAGTTTAAAATGAACCCATAACCGTCGTGTTTGCAGTCCTACTTTTGTTCCCCTGCGCTACTTATTAATGTGACATACATTATTATTTTATTACAAAAAATTAAGCAACAGTGCCTCTATGGGAAAGTGTTTGACTGTACACACGATGATTGTATGTTTGTTTTTCGAGTTTTACCATTTATTTTTTTAGTAAAAAAAAGAAAATATGAGTACGAATGTTGTTAAATTAATATAAAATATAATTTTAAACGTCGAATTCAAATTATATTCCAGTTGACCTAGACATTAATTTCTTTACCTTTTAATTTTTATATGCCACTTAATCATGTTATCATGTAATTGTTGTATGCGGCGTTGAGTTTCGCCACTCAACACGCAATGCCTCCAGAACTTGGCGGAAAGTTGGGAACTGAGTGTCTTAACACTAGGTTTCCTCTGCCTACCCTGTTGCGGGATACAGTGTGAAGCTGATTTAATTTAATCATGTGAGATATATATTTAAAAAAAAAAAGCTTCTAAATCAACGCAATCAATCTAACCTGTTTTTTGGTACTTTTTGTTAACCTAGAATATAAAATTTGGCAAATTTAGAAAATGAGTGTATACGCCCGTGAACTTTAATTTCTCAATTTTAATAAGTTGTATTATTTACATTAGAAACAAAATAAGTTAGTACTTCTGTTACATTAACTACATCGAAATATACACTGTCGAGTTTAACCCGCAACTGTAACATAGACTTTAATATAGTTTCTTAGTGCTCCGTATCACTCCTCAAGGAACCTAAACGATAATAATTATTCTATTGAAATTTCATCTTTTTACTTTGTTAGTGTGCCAGTGCGTAGTTAGTCTGTCAGGCACTCGGAAACGGAAGTTTTATAAATTATATAAATATATTTGAGTTATTTCAAAGCTAGCGTTGTGCCCGCGGCTTCGCCCGCGAGGAATAAGTATTGTGGCTATTGGGTTTTTTTAGTGTTTTGGCGGGTAGGCGCACAAAACTAATTTAAAAAATTAAAATACTATAATAATATATATTTTTTTATTTTACTAAATATTTACAATAAATAGTCTATTGAAGACTTAGGGTGACTTCGATGTGTGTATAGAGATATCGATCGACAAGTGAGACAAAAGTTTATTTATCATTGGAAGTTGAATATGTATAAAAAATAAAGTTGAATTGTTGAACATTTTTTTTTTAATAAAATTGCTCAATTTTTTTTTATTCAAACTTGTTTTATATTATTTATTTCACACTCGTTTATTTAGTTGATTAAAAGAAAGTTACTTACAAAAAGATCTTTGTTAATTAATTATTCGCCTAAGAATTAAAGCATATAACTTCTATCTATATCTGCCTATAATTCTAGAATTCCTTATTTCATAATCCTTTAGTCAGAGAGAGAATTGAAGCCACAACCGTCACGTTAACAGTCATCCGATATGCTACACTACGACGGCCTTACACAATATTTTATCAGGGATATAAATTTTATTACTAAATATACGAATGACGAAGTTATTATTGTATCAAGATATAGGTAATATCAAAATGTTTTAGTTTATAAAGAAATGTTTCTTTCTACTTTAGTATTTTGCGGTAAGATTTTCTTAAATTTTTATAGCTTCGCGCTGTATCCAGCATATAGAAGGGTAGGCAGAGGGAACCTAGAAGACACTCAGTCGACCAATTCCCTGCGCATCGCACAATTTCCGACAGATTGCATGTTGAATCGCGTAAATCAACGCCGTTCTCCATAAATCTTCACTCAGGGCAATGATTACGAGTATATATAAATTACATAATTAATATATAAATCTGGGGGCACGGCAGTGCCCCCGCCAAGTCGAGCAAAAAACAGCGGCACGGCCGTACCATACTTTTCTCGAAGCAATTCAGGCCATTTTCGACCCCCTATAACTTCGTTGTGGATAAAACAAGAAACCTGAATTTTCAGTAACTAATCAGGCATAATATCAACACGGTATATTTAAAATTTCAGTCAATTTGAACCAGTAGTTTAAGAATGACAACTTGTTAAAGTTTCTAAATTTT
>JAATLQ010034791.1:0-24685 GCA_013421005.1 Heliconius erato x Heliconius himera
GGTGGTCGGAGACGACGGGGAGGGGTGGTCCGGGGCCACGCCCAGGGGCGGGGTCGCAGCCTGCGCGGGATCATCACCCCTTCGATGCGCTGACATTCTTACCAACAAAAGACCAGCCACAATGCCTATGGTATATTCGAGATAAGTCTCCGCTTCCTATCTTATTATTCTCGATATAATATTTTGATAGTGATAACCATAACAGCTTTAGATAGATTTTTTTCGTTCTTACGTGTGTTTGTTGTGAATTTTGAAATATTTTTAATATAGTAGTACTAAGGAGATGTATTTCAGTGATACATATTTTTTTGTACATTATAACATTACTAACATTGAATAAATTATTCAGTGAAGTAATAATTACGACATATTTGCAAGTATTTCAAATTAACTTTGTTGATAAAATAAATAAGAAAAAAATCACTCGTATAAAAAATGTTCTTATAATAAACATAACAGAAATTGAATAATGTAAAATAAGTAATCAAACCAACTCCTCAACTGGACACTTTAATGCACAATTTATAATTTTTAGATTTTTTTTACTCTCATAAATATAAATTTAGACGAGATTTTAAGATACGAGTATTATATTACATAGAGAACTGTGTTTTTAACCGACTTCTGTAAGAAAAGGACTCGACTGTATTTTTTTTGTTTGTTACCTCAGAACTTTTGACTGGGTGAACCGATTTTGATGTTTTTTTTTTATTTGAAAGCTAGTGTTTCCCGTGTGTCCCCGTTATTTTTTTCATCTATGATCCATTTCTGGCATATCTATCTATTATAAAAACACATATGTCTTAAATTTGCATTAGCTATGTGCGCAACAAATGGACGAATAACTGAATATCACGCCAACCGATTTCGATGACTCTTTATTTGAAAGGATAGAAGATAGATAGAAGATAGATAGATAGAAGGATCTTCAAGGGTAGTCTGGTGAAAATTTAGGTTCTGGTTATGGAATCCAGTTGAAATTGAACGGGTTTCTTTTTTTTCGGTAAAAAATATAATTGTACTGTAATAGTTACAACGAAAACATTGTTAACATTGTTACTGTCAAAAGTAAGATTCCTCATCGTTGCATTTCTTTTTAATCAACTTAAAAAAAGAAGATGTTCTCATTTTCAACCCACTTCAAAAAAGGGAGAGGTTTCCAATTCGCCCGAATATTTTTTGTGTATGTTCTTGTCAAATGTCAAAACTTTTTTAGTTAGTTTGCACAAAAATAATATCTAATTAAGATTTTACATAGTACAACCACTACCTACTCGTTTGAGAAGCATTCTCTTAAGGTCTATCCATCATTTAAAATCGGAAAATAAATTATTTAAAAAAAAATCGTCTTCAAACAACGAACTAAAAAGTAAAAAATAATTTTATATACAGTAAACCGTACTTTGATTTTGTCAAACAAAAACAATTTAAAAAGATTTTATAATTTTGATGTCGGTGTCAAGTAAAACAAACAGGCTTAGTAATTCGACATTGTAGTAAGGTTGTTGTAGCATTAGCTTGACACCTACTTTAAAATTATAAAATGTTTTTTCAATTATTTTTGTTTAACAAAATCAAAGTACGCTTTACTTTATAATTTTACACAAAGTAAACCGTATTTTGATTTTGTTAAGCAAAACTAATTAAAAAATGATATTTTACTTTTTACTTCGTTGTTCGTTTTTTTGTTAAAATTTAATTTACGTAAATACACTTAGATTATAGTCACCACTGTATTATTATAGAACTATTTAGGTTAACGGCAAGAAATTGAAATATTTACCTATAATACTATTAGCCTAGTTAACAGTTAGGTAAGTTATTTACTGCGTAGGTAAATTTGTACCTATTTTTAATGTAATTCCATATTTTTTGAATTATAGTCGATTTGAATGTATATTATACTTAAATATTGACGATTAATTACTTTTTTATAATATAATCTTAAAATTGTATGAATTAGTTAGTTCTTTACTTTTTTCTCAATATTTATTTGTGCTCTCCGGGCTCCGACATTGTGAGGTATACATACGTTATAGACATCGCTTTAATCGATATATCCGTTTTCTCTTTTATGAAACCATTAGCTATTACGTTCAATTTAGTTTAGTAGTTTACTTATTCGAGAATAAAAAATATAAATAAATAAATCAGTTTCACACTGTATCCCGCACATAGCAGGGTAGGCAGAGGGAACCTAGTGTTAAGACACTCCGTTCCCCACTTTCCATTGAATTTTTCGAGGCGTTGCGTGTTGAGTGCCGAAACTTAATGGCGGGATTTTGCCTTGGTGCCAGAGCGAAGAAGTGAAAATATTAATAAATAATAACTTATTCTAAAACAATCAAATCTACAACCGTCGCGTTAAAGTCACACTTGTAACCCTGAGCCAGGACGGCATCAATAAAAATATTATGTTCATTTATTTGAATCTTAATATAAATTTAAACGTGATTTTTTATGAAGGTTTATCTCTCTGTCAAATTCAGGCAGTTGAATGCGATTGATGCATTTTGGGCCAGACGTTTTGTTTTTATACATAACAAACTATTGCCACTATACCCATAGTATAGCAAAGATAGTTTTTAAATTTTTTTAAAGTGTTATTCCACCTAATTAAGTATTTTTCTTTCTTAAGTAGGAAAGAAAAATACTTATTTAGAAAACGTACAATAATTTGAACATAACGGGAGTCGAACCCGCGCCTCTTAGAAACCGACCAGGCGCTCTGACCACTAAGCCATACGTTCTCATCAAGCTACGTCAAAATTTTTATACGCTTGTTACAACTTAATTATGTTGTTAGGGGGCCGTTCAAGTATTACGTAAGCAGTTTTTTTGCAATTATTGACCCCCCCTCCCCTATGTCATCAAAAATAAGCAATCCTCTTACAAATATTTCATTGAAAACGTCAAAAATAAGCAAACCCAAGATCCCCCCGCCCCCCTACAGTGCTTACGTAATACTTGAACGGTCCCTAGGGTTCGAGTCCCGCTACGTTCAAATTCGTATATCTTTTCTAAATAAGTAAGGATAGTTTTATTCGATCCCGCTTATCTCAGGAACTACTAGTTCGCTACGTACATGAAAAAATAAAATTACTATTTAACAGACAAGACAATCTATCTGACGGGAAAGGTCTATCGTCGCTCTTGGACATCTGCGACGAACAAAGGTAGAGAGTGAACCATTTCAACTCTTTTAAGGAGACAAGTTATTGAATTATATATATATATATATATATATATATATATATATATATATATATATATATATATATATATATATATATATATATATAAAGTAGCGGGCCCGATGGACGTTCTCCTGTCCGGAATAGAAGCGTCACAGTTACTATGATATTATTTTCAATTCAATATTAACATTTTAAAATTATGCGTTTATGTAGTTACACCCAATGATTTTTTTGATATTTTACCATTTGCTGTAATTACAATCTATTTTATATGTGAACAAATCTTCTCTTTAGACTGAACCACTTCTGTAAACGCGGCATATAATATTTTTTATATATTAGCCGGTTTTATTAAATATAAAACACTACCCAGTCTGCATCTCCTTCTTTGTTGTATGTTCTTTTAGAGCTCCATACTGGTCATTACTAAATGATGATTTTAATTTTAAAATTGATGTAGGTACTTAAAGTATGCTGAAAAACTTACTAATGTGTTCAGCCATTTTTAAGTTTTAGCAAGAATAAAAATTAAAAATGTAACTAAATCAGCTTCACGCTGTATCCCGCACACAGTAGGGTAGGCAGAGTGAACGTAGTGTTAAGACACTGCGTTCCCCACTTCCTGCCGAATTCTAGAGGCAAGGCGTGTTTAGTGGCAGAACTCAACGCCGCGCTTAGCCTGGACACCAGAGCGAAGAAATGGAAATATAAATTTAAGTAAATATTTCATCTCCTCGAGTGGGGATCGAACCCACAACCAGTTGATTTTACAATTACACTTTGCGCCTCTGCGCCACGACTGGCCTCTCTTTAGCAAAGCTAACGAACAGATATTCATTTTTATATCTTATACAGAGGAAGATGTACAATCATCTATACCAGAGTGAGATTCCAAAGCCCCCATCTATGTTATGCGCTTCTACTTTAAAATATCTATTTGCCTAAGGTTTTTATTACCTTTACTTATAATTATTATTGTATTTATAATCATCCTCAAAATTGCAGGACTTTTGTTTTTTTTCTGCTTTGCTTGTACGTTCAGAAATATTTATTTGCATAGCATATACTCGAGAATTTCACGATTTATAAAATCGGATTCTCATGGAAAGCTGGGCAGTGTAGCCTAACTAAGCTGAATTGATGTATTTTCCTTCAAAAAGCTCATGTGTTTTCCTCAAAAAAATTACGTAATTTTTTTAGTAGATTGGTAGGTAGGTCGAATAATCATTTTTCGCTGTGTTTACGACAATATGTCGAGCAACCAAACGGTTATTGATTCCAGATTTATTTTTGCATCAGATTAATACAAATGTTCGAGACATTTTAACATAACTATAAAACGTACAATTTCTAAATGGAAATGACTTATAGGATCGTAGCAACCTACTATACCTTAATAATAGGTATCTAGGTAATACACGTCCTGTAGAGTGTACTCGGAATTAAAAAAAATATGAGCCGAAACTCGAATAGTTTTATAATACTTAACCTCTAAACAAATGGTTTCCACCCAGTAGTCAGCAGAAGCCGAAATATCGTCCGCGAATGATTTTAATTTTAGCTGGTCAATCGTTGGTTATCGCGCAGTGAGTGAGAGAGCATGCTGCATGGGTTATAGTAGCTCAGGTATGAGGAGGCGCCGCGTCTGTTCAAATAGAAATTATTGCGACGAACAACAACAAAATTTAAAATAATTACACAGTAATTCATTGATTTTATTAAATAAGTATTTCAATTCACGTAAGGATGTTATGACATCGTAACATGTTTTTGACCATCCTAAAAGTAGATTTGAAGTTTGTAGTATGGGATTGGACTAGTTGTGAACAATCCTATTGAACGTTTATCGTATGTAAGATATATGCAATCAATTACCTACGCTTTGTGCTAACATTTGTTACATATGAGTATCAGTATAGAAATTAGTTATAATAATTAGTTGAGGCCGGTCGTGGCGCAGCGGTACGAGGTGTGACTGCAAAACTGACTGGTTGTGGGTTCGATCCCCACTCGAGGAGATGAAATATTTACTTAAATTTATATTTCCATTTCTTCGTTCTGGTGTCGAGATTAAGCGCGGCGTTGAGTTCTGCCACTCAACACACAATGCCTCCAGAATTCGGCAGAAAGTGGGGAACGGAGTGTCTTAACACTAGGTTCCCTCTGCCTACCCTGCTTTGTGCGGGATACAGCGTGAAGCTATTTTAATTTAATTTAAAATTTTAATTAGTTTTACTTAACTATGTGAGGACGTGAATCGTTTATTACTGATTGTTTTATCAATTCAATTGAATTTATAAAATCTGCAAATAGTAGGTAAGTAAATATTAAGCGGGACTCGAACCTGCGTGTCCTGAAAACGGACCAGGCGCTCTGATTTCGACATAGCTTGATGAGAACGTATGGCTTAGTGGTCAGCTACGCAATGCCAAAGTATCAAGCTTTACACAGATCATTGTACCCACGACTGAAACGGCATGTTATGTTACATGCTACGTTGAATGCGATCAAATGGCTCAAGCTGATACTGGGGTACAGCAGCCTAGACAAGAGAAGAGTACTCCATATGAGGCCGAATCTGAGCCAGGACCAGAGCCAATCGGTGATTTGGCGTTAAATATTGTCTCGTTTTGCCGATACCCCAGTTTCTTTGAGGAAAATTTGGCCTTGATTTCCAGATAATCGTGATACTGGCAGTCACTCGAAACACTAAGGCCCAATGAGTTAATAATGGTCGCGCTTAAAGAGGAGTATTCTGGAACACTGATGACCTGGTGATAAATAAGTTGTTTTTAATGGTTAATATGCAAATTTGTGTCTTCTAGGGATTGAATTGAACCAGGTTCCTTTTTATCTTATGAGGAAACATTCCCGACGGATTTCTCAACAAAAGACACAAGTTTATTTCGGCATTAGTCAACTGTGCGTTCATCTGCATAGCAATATATGTGGGAATACTCTAATATGTAATTAATATTCAGAAAAAAAAGCATAGGGGATAAAGCGAAGCCTTGGGAGACGCTAGTGTTCACGAGCATTATTATGAGCAAAAACCCATCCACAGCGACCTTGATGCTGCACCTAGTGAGAAAGCTCGCAATGCACTTGCAATTGCAAATGGCAAATGCCATATTGACGGTCATTGATCAATCAGTGCTCCTCCATATAAATCAAGAGCTGGTATAATATACTGTTCCGGATGTGAAGTCAGCAAAAGGTCCAATAAGGAGGCATTATGATAGTACACATTCAGGAGTCGCGTAGGCGACTCAACCAATTGAGAACATCTATTCGCCATTACAAGGTGAAATACAACCCGCATGGTCTTTGGTGGTGACCCAAGCCAACTGGCATTGTGCACATAAAAATCGCCAAGTATCACGATGTCAGCTGGATATTGAAGATAGGCAGGTGTCGCTTGATCGGGCAATCTAAGTCTCTGTCAGAAATAAAAAAGCCGGCCGTGCCGGGTCAAGATGATGGTGGACGGGACTCGGGTTGGAGTGTAGACTCTTGATGTTGCAAAAGTCCACGTTAAGCGTGGTAGGGATTGCCATGGAGCGTACGCCTCATTTCTTTTATCCATAGCACGGTATTGTGCCTTCCCCAGAATTCAAATAGGCCGACCTGAGTTAAAAGAATTGGGGAGGGATTGTCCAGCATCAGAGTTGCTGGTACCCCAGTGGGGTAGTGTATCTCTCAGTGCCGCAGTCATATTCTGAAGAGAAGTTTGGGTGACGGAGCCTGCATTACCCAATGCGAAACGCAGTGGCAGACAGCCACTACTTAACGCCAGTTTTAAATGTCGAGTGTGATAATAATCCGGTCGAGTCTGCTCATGCATATTGCCATTGTTGGCGAATAAGATCGGTACCAGGCTGATCTTATTCTATGCCTACTGGATGGGAGCACACTTGAGATTTCTAAATTAATAATACAATCTAAAAAACCTCACACACTTGGAGAAATACTTGTGAAATCATGTTTGATGAAAGCCGTCAATGAATTTAAAAAAAATTAGAAGCCAAGAAAAAAATACAAGGTAACTGCACCACGACGCCCTCGCGGGGAATTACAGAAATTTCTCGTAAAATATTATTATTTCTTTTTATGTAAGTTCCTATTAAGTTTTAATTAAAAAGTTTCTGTTTGATTATCGCAGTATTTTTTTGTTATACCTACATAGTGGTCCATGTTAGCAAGATTAATATAAAAGTGGTCCATGATCACGAAAAGTTTGGGAACCCTTCTAAAGTTACAATATTCAGGTCATGGGTCCATCATCATACCAGTTCGTTGACACCATAATATTACATTCTCACCTAAAGTAATTTTCATGCAAAGTCAAGAACGATAACAATTTAAGGTTAAAATTTTAACTAAATATGAAAAAAAACGGATAATTTCTTAAATTAACTTACTATATATTACATTTTTTTTAACACAATAAAAAAAATGTAATATATAGTTAGATACTTTTAGATCTGTAATAGATGTCGAGTGACGATCTGAAGGCATGGCAGTGCCTTGCCAAGTCGAGCAAAAAAGCGACACGACCGTACCATCTTTTTTCTCGAAGCAGTGTAGTTCACATTCTATCTCTCCATATATTCCTGAATATATCTGAATATTTAATAGCCAAACAGGTATTGTATAAATACGGTATATTTAGGTATATTATAAATATATAATATTAAGATTATAATAATAAAATTGCATTTAATTTGAATTTGAAGCAGTTATTACTAGTCCAATTTTTTTTTATTTTGTCCTTCACTGACCGACTAATCATCAAAACTCTAGTAGACATAGAAGTTTCAAATTTAGAATAAAATTAGTGATAAGTGTTTAATTAATAAAAATCCGTTCTTGGTATTCAAGAGGTAGAAAAAAAAGGAAGACTATCTACAAAAAGAAAAGAAATGCTACCTAGGTACATTTTTCATAATAAAGTATAGTTTCACAATAACTGAAAAAACGTTACATATTTAACTCAATTATTTACGGACATACTTACCAACCACCTAACCCTACATAAAAGTATAAATCGTTTAAAACAAAGAGCGACATGTGGCCAAGGTACTAAATCCTTTACATTTTTCATCATATTATAACACGAGAAGAATTAATAAAAAAATTAGGTTATCACGGAAATTGTATTAACTTTGTTCAAGTTAAATATTTTTAATTTGCCTCGGAGTTTTTTAACACTAGGTTCCCTCTGTCTACCCTGATGTACGTAGGATACAGCGTAAAGCTGAAAAAAAAAAATGTACCATTAATCAATTTAAATAAAATATAAATACGCCGTTCCTGTACTTGGTGTTTGGCCACGTCGTACAAGTTTTTTAAAAGACACCTGATGCTAAATGATGCGACCGCCGTCCACGAGTTTGTGTAACACCAGAAGAGCTTGAAATGCGTTGACTTTAATTAGGTACTTGACATGGGTATGTCCCGTAAATTCGGAAAAGGTGTCTTAAATAGGTCTTTCCATAGACGGCATGGCGCATCTCAGAAATTTCTTACAAAACCTCACAGGAGTGGAGTGCCACGTACTGTGCCTTTAAATTGTGAGGACCTTTAAGCTTGCGATATGCTGCGCGGTTATAAATTCGATGGCAAGTACCAGGTCCAACAGTTCCCCAGAAATTCCCCCTTGATAAGTGCGGTAAAGAACGTGTTTTTTTTCAACAAAAACTTTTTAAAAGTTTTTTTTTATCATCGGACTCCGTGTTCTGTCTGAGTAAGACACTCTTTTCTACACTTTCCGCCCAATTTTTGAGACTGTGTCTTGATTGATTTTTTTTATCTTTGTTAACACTCCTACTTACCCTGGAATATTTAAAACACGTAAATGTAATAATAAAATAATATATACATTATATTTATGTTACTGTGTTATTGAAGTCTTTAAATGTGTTAAAAATATAAATTTAATAAACGATTTTAAGCAATTGTTGTTATTTGGTATAGTAAATAGCGTTTCTATGTTGTTTATGTTACAATTATTGTGTAAACTATATCGATGACAATATTTTACTAGGTAATCGATAATTTTGAATTGAGTTATTTGTACACGGACATATATTGTTATTTTTTTTATTTATTTAATTACAGATGGAAGCTGTGGCCTGTCAAATAACTGCGTTAAGTAAAACTGTGTTTTGGATTGTAGCAAATTCATATATATCATCTTGAGTGGTTGGCCCACTTAGAGGAACGAATTATTTTGCGAGTAGGAATCGAACAACATGGCTTTAAAAGAAAATCTCTTTTTTTTTCTTAGAAAAATGAATTATTCAAAAATAAAATTATTAGTCTGTACACCCAGTACGTGTAAAATTTTTCTAGTCATTACCTCCTAATAATCTGTCAAACATATAAGTTTAATGCAGCTGGCAACATTGGTGTAAACTTCATATTAATCATTGACGTATGAACATGGTACTTCGGAAATAGGTTTACGTGTTATTTTAGCATTTGTCACAGATTTTACTTTCAATTTATAAATTAAAAAGTTAACTACGTGTCTTTCAAGGCTTAGAGCGAGCACTAGATTATTTCTATTATACAGGGTACATTGATAACGAACTATTATTACTTAAAATTAAGTTTTAGATTTCCATTATTTTAATAAACAACAATGGCTATACAAAAGCGGGAAATTCAGTTTATATTTTATTCCGCTTCTATATTCCTCTGTTACTTTGTGTTCGGTATGTTACAAGAAAAAATAACAAGAGGAAAATATGGTAACAATGGTGAACAATTTACCTGCGCTCTATCGCTTGTTCTAATTCAATGTGTAGTTAATTATATATTTGCACAAATTTTAATGGTAAGCTTTAAGTAATTACCTTTTTTACATTATCTGAATTAAGAACTTTACTTATGATAAAACTAAATTGTCAAAATTGATAAAATGTTCGGAATAATGAGATATAAGCACATTTAACTGTAAAAATAATCCAACACTTTCAGGTCTCTTGGAAACATGAAAAAGACACGACACGAACCATTTACTATTTTTCCTCAGCTACAACGTATTTATTGGCTATGGTGTGCTCAAATATGGCATTGCAATGGATTAACTATCCCACACAGGTACTTCATACTACATTATTTACAACAGTTATCTTAAACATAAAAGTCCATAGAAGAAGGATAATAATCTCTTAAAAATGCCTTTTTACATTTTTATACACACAATTCAAAAGTTGTGTACAGGGTACTTCAAACCTCCATTGTACTATTTCTTGCTTGATGACTTGTATATGGGTCTGATATATTTTACATTATTTTCCTATGCAAAATATCTCATCTGTCATAGGAAATTATATTGTCATGCTATCATGAACCTTTGGTATTGAAGGATAGCAAGGATAAAGAAAAAATATTTTAAAGAGAAATGCAAGACTGCATTTCCTCTAAATTGAGTTGAATATTTTAAGATGTTTTAATGTTACCATTATATTGATGAATATAATGGTAACATTACAACATCTTAAAGTGCACATTTTTAGTTGCTATTATGGTGCATTGTGATAGTACTTTCCAGTAAATGAAATGGTTGTAGGTTCAATGTAATGTCTCGAAAATTTGGCAGAAAGAGTGTGGAATAGAGTGCTTTAGCAATAGTGTAGTACTGCTGTGCAGGAAAAAGCATTGTGCCACTTTTCTTTCTTTAAATTCTTAAAATTACCATTAAAATATCTTAATAAATTATTTTCTATTAACACTAAATAACTTATATAAATTTACAGGTAGTAGGTAAAGCAGCAAAACCCATACCAGTTATGGTTCTTGGTGTTCTTATAGGTAGAAAATCATACCCCCTGAGGAAATATTTCTTTGTATTCCTCATAGTAGTTGGGGTAGTTCTATTTATGTACAAAGATCAAGCAAAGAAAGCAATTGATAGTTCCTCCGGTATGGGAGTTGGGGAACTTTTACTGATCTTGTCTTTGATAATGGACGGTTTAACGGGTGCAGTACAGGTAAATATCATGTTTCCCTTTATTTTTTGTATATTTTTAAACTGAGGTTATTGTAGTTGGATAGGAAAGCATTTGACAGTTAAATAATGTTGATCAGTTTAATGCTCACTCAGGGCATTAAACTGAAAAGGCAAACTGTGGTGTCGAGTTCAGCCACTCTATATACAGTATCTATTTTAATAAAGCGTGAAACTCAAAGACATCTTAGATTGGTTGGTTGGTTCAATAAAATAGATTAAATAATGTTTTATGTCAAATGTTTATCTTAATGTAAGTGGTCCATATTTGTGACATCACATTTTACAATAGAATATATATTTTAAAAAAAAACCAGCTCCACGCTGTATCCCACACACTGCAGAGTAGGCAGAGGAAACCTATTGTTAAGATACTCTGTTCCCCACTTTCTGCCGTATTTTGGAGGCATTGCGTGTTGAGTGGCAGAACTCAACACCGCTCTTTGCCTCCACACCAGAGCGAAGAAATGGAAATATAAATTTAAATAAATGTTTCATGTCCTCGATTGGGGATTGAACCCACAACCAATTGATTTTACAGTCACACTTTGTGCCTCTGCGCCACAACTGGCCTCCAAACTAATCTAAGGTTATGTAATATTTATTTAGTTATTAGAAAACTAAAACTAAACTGTGCATACAGCACAGATATAATTCCTGAACTGCTGTTACAATTTAATAATATGATGAAGATGTAAAATTGCAAAACATGTAATGATACACTAGGTAATCATATATGGCTGGCTCCTAATAAGAATTATAGATAATATATAATACATGATATAATTCTATTAATATATTACCTAAATTAAAAAACAACTTTTGTATTATCTCTCAATGTGTTTATTATTCCATTTTGGTGGAATAGAGAATGTGATTTTGAGTTTTGTAGCTTAAGTCTTTGTCTTTGATGACAGGTTGAAGAAAAATAAATTATTCTTAAATACATTTTAATAGGTGTTTAATGTTATATGTATTATGTATTCCAGGAGAGAATCAAAAGTGAATCGTCTCCAACAGCTTATTCTATGATGTTGAACACAAATCTTTGGTAAGTACTTAATCAAAAACAATATAGTAATTTTATACAAATAGTTCATTTAAATTAAAGCATATATTGATCACTTTATGAATATTTATCTTATCTACACATATTATAAAATTGTAACTGATCGCTGTGTGTGTATGGAAAATCTACTGTCTGTGCGTTTTTGCAAGCTAATCTCAAAAATGATTTATCCTATTTAAAGTCTTTAAAATGATAATGTTATTTGATCAAGAATTAAAACACAGATGACAAAATAAAAAAATACGTAGTTAAGCAAGCAAAGCTACAAGCGGTCACAAGTAATTAACATATAAATTATATCTTGAAAATATTTTAATCATGTTCACCTTCTTTAACTTATAGTTCTATTATAACCTACTACAAAACAAAATGTTTACATAAATTGTAACCTTTGTGTTATTCTGATGTATAAGCTATATTTCTGTAAAGTTTCATCTAAATCCGTTCAGTAAAAAAAACTTTCAAAAAAATGCTTCCATCTCCACCTAAAAGCCCGATTCCTCTGGTGTTACATGGGGTCGTGGGCAGCGGTGATCACTTATCATGAGGTAACCCGTACGCTTATTTGCCTTGTCTTTTTCCATAAAAAAAAGTTGTTTTTTAATAGGATTATGAGATTGGAAAGCCTATACATTAGTAATATTTTATCTCATTGTATGCACATGCACATCTTTATGTCATGAAATGTTCAATGTCTTAAATATAAGGATATTGTTGATTAAAATGTTTTCTGTATGTTATTTTAATATTTATTATCAATGACAATTGTTTATTTTATGTTTTTACAATAATTTTAGATATTCTATCTACATTATTTTTATTTATTTAGCTTCACACTGTATTCCGCACATTGCAAGGTAGACAGAGGGAACCTGGGAACCTAGTGTTAAGACATTCCGTTACCACTTTCCGCCGAATTCTTGAGGCACGTATGTTGGGCGTGGCGAAACTCAATGCCGCGCTTCGGCCGTTTCCAGAGTGAGGCAATGAAAATATCAAATATTTTTTTTCCCGAGTGGGAATCAAACGCACAATTGTCGCGTTCACAGTTGCACACTTATGCGCCTGCGCTACGGCGACCTCTGAGTTGATTATTATCTTATATTATTGTGCTGCAAATGCTTGAATTATATTTTAATTTAATATTTACTTTGATTTTTCTTCTTATTTATATTTATATTTTGTTCTTAAATACTAAGATATTTTGTTGCTTTTTTGACCTGCTCGATTATTTATTATTATTTTTATTTGTTATTGCCATGCGAATTATACAAAAATAATACATATATTTTTTTAACGACATCTTTTTAGAAATTGTACAATTTTACTCATTAATTGGGCCAGTCAAGAGATTGAACCATTATTTATTAATATTTTTAATTTCTTTGCTCTGGCACCCAGGCAAAAACCCAGCGTTGAGTTCCACAAACACTAGAATACTTCTGCCTACCCTGCTGCGAGCGGGATACGGCATGAAGCTTATTTGTTTTTTTTTATTTATTTGAACAACTGCAAAAGCTAATTATTTGAACTTGACTTTACTATGCTATGTACAATTCACCGTCACGGTGTATTTATATTATTTTTTATTAAAAGATTTTGGTTGTTTTATAATATTATTCATTGTATTTAAATTGGTAGAGATGTTATCATTTTAAATATAGTATGTATAAACTAACAGAGTAGTGTGGCCGCTCCATGCGAACTATATTTTTTATTATTCAACAACAATAATCTCAATGTTGAATAAAAACTACAACTGTTATATAATTATATTGTGTCATTGTATAATAGTAATATTATTTTTTTGTTTTTCAACAAAAGCAATTGATTTTCTATATAAGTGTTCCATTTTTAATTTCAGGTCTTCCATTATTATTTCATTCGGTGTTTTGTTGAGTGGTGAAATCTTCAAATTCATCACATTTGTTACGTCTTATCCGGAAATTGTTGTATACATAATTGGCCTTGCATTGATGGGAGCTTTGGGCCAACTGTTCATATTTTATATGGTAAGCAATAAGTACACAAAACGCGAATTACTTAGAAATTAGATTGTTGATCAGATTTCCATGTTTCCTAAGTATTTCTATACTTAATATGAAATAACATTTTAACAATATGTAAATATATATTTTTTAAATATGTAAAAATCTCTCGTCAAATGATCATTCAAAGCAAGCAGAAATTCTTTGTGTAGCAAAATTTTTTTTATCTTCATACAGACATGCTAAAATTATAAATAACTTTAACAAGCTTATAAGAATTTCGACGTAGTTTTATGAGAACGTATATGTAGTATGGCTTAGTGGTCAGAATATTGGGATGGTTTTTGTGAGACGGGGTATTACTTCCTTCTCCTTACTGGGGTTCTAATATACAACCATCGCGTTTACAGTCCGACGTTTTCCCACTATACCACAACGGCCTCAACTGCAACGTGTTGTTAATTATTTTGGCTAGATGGCTCACATTTGCAAAATTTTAAAGTGTCGCGCAACCTAGATGGCGCTATACAGCAAAAATAGAAAGTAAAACTATAAAACTATAGGAGAAAGAAAAAAATCTTCAGAGATTGATAGACACAAGTTTTCGTATTATTTAATGTGAAAGCTGTATTCGGAATGTGTATATGTATGGCGGGAATGTAGTAAACGATCGCAGCACACGCCGCGGCAACAAGAAGGGCCTATTGAATTTTGTCAGTTTTATTTTTAAAATGGGGTATTTATTATTGTAGTAGTGTAAACTGCAAAAATAACAGCAAAGATCTCTCAGTGTAAGTAGATCCAAAACTCGACGATAAAATTTGCAGTAATCATTTGCAGTAATCATTTAAAAACTGAGACTCACAAGCAAGTCCGAGTTATGTTCCCACGATATTCCCTACAATATATCGAAAAGAGAAGGAGATTTTGGTGGTATTTCATCAATAAAAACAATTATGAACTACTAGACATTGCTGGTGTGTTATTTAGTAATTTTGAGTTTTTTTAGCAAAATAAACTGTGACAAAATGTACAGTTTCATTCGCCTTCAGTATAGTTTGCGGCTAGAAATTTATTTTCTGTTTTACCTTCTCAAAATCAAATTTTATAATAACTTTCTATACATATAATATCAACTTTATTTTGTAGGAAATAATAAGCAATTGTCATTTACTATTTGACATTTAAGCTCTATAGTTGCGTTTGCGAGATGGCGCTACTTTCGTGCAAGTTTCCAATATAAATATATTATGAAATAGAGCATGAGAACCATCTTATTAAAACGATTATATTAATAAGTTTTAATAAGATGGTGCTCATGTAGCAATGTCATCGACACAGTAATTTTGCAAGTTCATCGTCTTATTAATTTTTCGTTGAATAAATATGAAAAATGAACGTAAAACAACTCTAGCGCAAGCGCTTTGTCTTGTTATCAGAGCGAGGAAATAATCATTTAAAATTAATAATTTCCTCTAGTGGAAATCAAATCCACAACCGCCTCGTATGCAGTCCACGCCACTGCACCACGATTTAATATTGTGATATATTTCAGGTGGCTCAATTTGGTCCTCTCCCATGCTCCGTTGTGACTACTACTAGAAAGTTCTTTACGGTACTGGCCTCCGTCATTATATTTGGCAATGTATTACACTCAAGGCAATGGCTCGGAGCCATATTAGTATTTACTGGTAAGTTCCTGTTAACTTTGCACATCCAGACAGAGAAAACTTTTTTATTAAAAACATTTAAAAAATATTTTATTATCAAATAATAATAGCCATCACTTATATCACTTAATGATATTGTACTTGGCTTTAACTTTAATATGTAGGTAAAATATGTCTTTTTATAATGATAAAAAAGACTATTAATTTTAAATATGATTTATACAATAAAAGTAGCAAATATAAACTAAACACATTCTTAAAAAAGATTTTATGATTTTTTATTTTATAACTTGAGGCTTTGTTAGGAGCTATTTTTTTCAATTTTATACTGTATCTCTATTTGTTATTTTTTTTTATTGTAGCTAGCTGCAATGTGAATTCTTTAAATAGCTTAATATAACTAATTTATATATGTGTTGATTTCAGGTTTGTTTTTGGACATTTTCTATAACAAGGGGAAAGCCAATAAGAAAACTATTAGTAAATAGTATATATTTTTTTATGGAACAGTTAATAAACAAGACTTTTATATAGGAAATGTTTTATATATTATATTAAACAGAGGTAATTAACGCTAGTGAAATAATATTTTATTGCAAGTGCATAAAAACCTTACAACCTTTATGTCTTCTTAGTGAAAAATCTACTTAAGCCATTCCTGATGCATATATACAAATGTTAGGTTAAACTATGAACGAACTGACCAGAAAAAGACTTTTTCAGTTATTTTATATATCGGAAATCTCTCCATAGTTTGCTATAAGGTTTCGGCTTAACAAGCATTATTATCAATTCATTTCTAGAACGTATAGTACGGTGGACGAGTCGTGGCTGCACTGCAGTTAATTGTAGACGGCTGTTAGACTTAATTTTAGGATTTTTTTTGTTAATTTCTCAATAGTTCAAAAAGCGTCGACTTGTCCACCGTACTGTACTTCGAAGCAGGAACTGGTAGACTCATTTAGAATTTGGTAGCAGTGGTTCTGTTCTAAGCTGCTCCCTAGTGATGTAAGAGGAGGACAGGAGAAGAAAGGTCCGTCTCCGTATTTGTTTTGTCTTAATTTAAAGTGATATGTATGTGTTTATAACAGAGAGCAAGAATCAACTGACAACTGACTGACATGAACTCCTTTAAAGTCTTTAGTCACTAAATAAACTAACTGAATACCAAATAAGTACCAAAATACTGCTTAGTAATAGATTCAAGAAATAAATTTGACACTCATCACCTATAAGTAAAGAAAATATGATGTATTTTTTATTATATTTATTTTATGATTATGTAAGTTAGTAAACGTTTAATACAATTTACATTAAAATAAAATTTCGTAAACGAATTTGACTTTTACTTTCTAATATTTTATATGAATACTTTGTAAGTTTCGTTTATTAAGTTTACTATGATTTACCACCTTCTCTTTTATCAGAGAAGAATCTCTTTTATCAGCTTTACTTGACTCAACTATTTCAATTCTGATGGGATATAGGAAGGTTCCTAAAGGTGAAAAATAGAGAATTCTATGAAGTACAATAAGTGGAGAGACCAGTGCACAATGGCTGTTTTGTCAATGTTAAAAAAAATGTGGATGACTGTATCGTAAAGTAAGTATAGCACATCAGTAGTTATATCGTTTTTATATTTTAATAATAAATAAAACCCTTTTGCATAAGAAAATAATAAAAAAACATAAACACAATCAAAAGCTACCAATTTTGTCAAGAGTCACACTGGAAAAATATCTATAAGATAAAATATTCTATTGATATAATTTTATAACACATCTTTATATATAAAAAGACATGTACCTGACTGACTGACATAAGACGCACGCACAGCCGGAGCCGCTGATGATAGAAACGTGAAATTTGGACAGATGCTTGTTTTCGTAATCTGGACATCCACTAAGAAGAAGAAGAAAATTTTAACCCTAAAGGGATGAAATAGGGGTTGAAGGTTTGTATGGAAAAATATTTAAATCGTCACCGATTTTTATAAAATTTGAAATTCAGACTCTTAAAAATATTTCATTGAACACGTGTTTCGTGGTTTTTTAGAATTCACCCCCTAAGGGTTCAAATAAGGGGTAGAAAGTTTATATGGAAAAATCTTTAAACCGCAACCGATTTTTATAAAAATTTAAATTGAGACTTAAAAATATTTTATTGAACACGTGTTTCGTGGTTTTTTTAGAATTCACCCCTAAAGGTGCAAATAAGCGGGCGAAAGGGCGCGCGCTCATTAGTATATACATAAAGATAAACAGGTCGTCTTTCTGGCAGAGATTAAGAATCAAAATCTGTATATCTGTATATATATATACGAGTATATATATCAAAGATCTGTAGCCTAAGCCCGCAAAAACGTGTATCACCTCTATGTGACTATTTGAAATTGATCATTATAGAGATACACAAAAATTGTCACATGTTCCCGAACATAAAGCGACTGAAGACATCGCAAAATATCTTTGCGACAGAGGTATCCAGGGCAAGCTTTGTAATCATACCTCTTTGAAGGAGAGATGGAGAAGCTATGTACTTCCACAACCTTATATTAGTTTTAGTTCCTCATGTAGTGTTGCGTTGTAGTTAAAGTTTTTAAAGGTTATAAAAAGACACATCTTGTAAATACATTTATTTCTTATGTTAACATATTTTTATATAGCATTGTTAATGAAGCAATGAAACAATATATTTTTTTCTATTTATTGAGCTGAGCGAAGCGAAGTTCTTACTGACCAAGTGTGTTTTGTTGTAATGCTCCTAGACCGTTAAACCTACAGCTCTGAAGTTTTACAGAAACGTTGTGGACGACACGGTGATCCCAGTTTAACAGTTTAGTGATAATTGTAATTGTACTTTTTGAGCAAATGGTCAAAATGTGTTCCATAGAGTTAAGCTGCGGAACTTTTTGAAATTCACGTGTATAGATTGAACTTTGACTAACGTAACCCAGCGCGTGCGAACAAAACTGAGAATTTCGCAAAATTTTGCGTAACATAGCTTCGCTCAGCTCCACCCGCCGTGCACAGCATGTGGCGGATCTTAGTATACTATTTAGTATTCAGTAATTTATTATATAAATATATTTTTAATTATTTTTGAAAAGTTATTCTATCATAATATAAATAGAGCACAACATTTAATAAAATATATATTTAATTTTGTAAACATTTAGAATAACATCTCACATGTATGTATAATATATAATTTAGAGTAATAATACAGCCAATATTTGATATTCACAACTACAAAGGACGATTTCAAATCAAATCAAGCTCCCTTTTCTTAGGTATTTTCTATAATGTAATAAATACAGCACATCAATTTTAAGAAAAATCCACCTAGTATACTAGTACGAACGTAAGAACACATCGATGTATAATTATTATAAATAGTTGTATATCGCAATATTGAGATCATGACATCTAGACTAAAATACAACAAATTTATAAGAAATGTATAGCAAAAGTAAGTATTAAAGCCTTATGTTGTGGCTAAACATTTATGAAAAAAGTTTTTAGTTAAAATATATATAGAGTACATATATAAATAGTTAATATTGGTTAACTATATCTTATATCTATATTAAAAAATAATTTTATGGTTATACCAAAAATATTTTTGTGTATGTAGACAAGAATCTTTTATAAATACATACTTATAAAATATCCCAATTATTTTGTATAAGGACGCCGATTTATTTATTTATTTAAAAAATATTTTCTGTTTGAAAAATAGATAAGATGTTTTTTCTATCACTATACAATTTTAGTTAAAGCTCCAAATTTTCATCAAATTCGTATTTTTTTAATTCTAAAATATATATAAATAAATAAATATAAATATTAAGTACCTAAATAAATTTTAAAATGTTCATGAAATATTATTTTTAGTAGAATATGTCAGAGATTTTAAAAGAATCAAAGCTTATTATTAAATATGTGGAAATAATTACAACACCAAGCAGCACATATAATGTTGAACATAGATTTATACTTGTATCTTGACTACGAACTTAATCGCTGCCCGTAGATGAATCGAACGACGGAGATTTCTCTTCTGAATTGTCAGAAATTTGTTCCGTTGAAGCAAAAGTTACACGGCGTCGGCGTTTTGCGAGTTTTCTAGAAACAAACAAAACATATTATGGAGGCAAACTTATCTTTAGTACCTATGGGTAAATAATAAATAAATAAATCACGCTTCACGCTGTATCCCGCACACAGAAGGGTAGGCAGAGAGAACCTAGTATTAAGACACTGTGTTCCCCACTTTCTGCCGAATTCTGGAGGCATTGCGTGTTGAGTGGCAGAACTCAACGCCGCGCTTTGCCTCGACACTAGAGCGAAGAAATCAAAATATAAATTTTGAGTAAATATTTCATCTCCTCGAATGGGGATCGAACCCACAACCAGTCGATTTACAGTCACACTTACTGCCACGACTGGCCTCAACCTACAGATACCTATAGATGCTGTAGATAAGTCTGCCTCCATCACCATTAAATATTGCTTCTGGCGAAGCAAAATTTATATGCAGTTTTCGGAGATATCTAGATACAAACAAAACATTATATTATGGAGGCGGACTTATCTATAATACGTACCTATATGTACTAATTTAGGTATGTACATACAATTTTTGTTAATGTTACAAAATTTTTGTACATTCCCGTCATTAAAAAAAATATGAATTATTATCAATTACATTAAAATAACACATCTACTACTAACCAAGCGATTTATGGTGACGAGAAAGCTAGAATTGACAACAGTCGCAACGCATTTCGCAGTAGGTGCCAAGTTCTTTATTGAAATTTCGCTAGCTCCCTAGTACGGTTTTCTCATGTGATATAAGTAAAGTAAAGTGCAATAAAGAATATAATATAATTAACTTAATGTCAATTAATATTTTCATTTCATTTCAATCCATTTCGCAATAAGCACTGGAACAGTTATGTTTTTTTTTAATTAAAATTTTAAGTAAACACTAGAGACGTGTGGTCCTACCTTTTTTATACCTACCTCTTACGTGTGATATTATTATCACGCGTCGTCACTGCAGCTCTGTCTCTACTATAACAATTTTTTTTACAATTAATACAAATATTTATGGAGACTTACGTACATGTGTGTACCACATATTTATGAAAATAAATCAGCTTCACGCTGTATCCCGCACATAGCAAGGTAGGTAGAGGGAACCTAGTATTAAGAGACTCCGTTCCCAACTTTCCGGAGGCATTGCGTGCTGAGCTTCAGAACCCAACGCCGCGCTTTGCCTCGACACCAGAGCGAAGAAATGGAAATATAAATTCAAATAAATATTTAATTTCCCCGAGTGGAGTTCGAATCCACAACCAGTCGCGTTAATAAGCACACACTTGTACCTCTGCGCCACGACCGGCCTCAATATAATATAGTTATAACAATTTCTATTATTATTACTTACGTACTTTTCGTTACTTGGTCCAGCTACTGGTTTCAACGTCGTCTCTTGCCGTTGACGTATTAGTTCGCTAAAAAAATGATTGACATTTTAAAATTCAATTAATGTATAAATTTCTAACATACAGACAATGTATTTTTTTAACATTTTTAAAATGTTATTCCACACTTAGGAAAGAAAAATACTTATTTAGAAAACGTATAAAGATTTGAACGTAGCGGGATTCGAACCCGCGCCTTCTGGAAACAGACCTAGACGGTTTCCAGGAGGCGCGGGTATAGTTTTAAATAAGATGACATATAAAGCTATTTACATGTTATCTGATTCTAAACGAACTTAATTATTATCTAAGATGATGGTTATATTTAAATAATATTATAAAGTAACTTAGCCCAACTAAGCAGTTGTAACAATAAAACAAAAAATATCGAAAACAATTATATTATTATTGGCTGTTGTTTTTATTAATTTTGGGCACGTCGAACGAATGAGTGATGAAAGAATGGCAAAAAAGATTTATGATATACTTATCCATATAAGTGAGTGGTAAGAGAGGTAGGGAGAGACCTCGGTTGACCTTCGAAAACACAATAGTTATCAAAGATACTGGAGGAAGGTCACGTAAAAATGAATTGGCGCTCCGTTCTCTCTGACTACCCCGCTAGGGATAAAGCGTGAAGCTAGTTTAGTTTAATTTTTTAGTTTTAATTTATTTTGTTTTTAACAACTTATTCGGGATATGTGTAGATATAAAAAAACACATTACCCGCATAGGTATTGGCACTGCGCGCTGCACAGTTCCGATATATTATTATCCTCCTTATGTAACCTAAAATAATTTACAGATTTTTATTATTCATAATTAACAAACTTGATTTTATTTGACTGCAATTGACTGGCTATAATTGATATTGAAGATTGACTGACACCTTAAGTAGCACTAGTGAAAGACGTCTAAGATACTTTACGTTCTTGACCTGTTAAGCATTTTCTATTGACAAAAAAAAATTCTAAATCTGGAACATCTATTGAAGAACCACAACAGTTGGGCTAAACTTTAAAGAAATAATTAAGTGCCACTTTAACAAAAGTTGTTTAGCGTGATGAGCATTTCCTTGAAATAGGGTAAAACCAGGATAGATGGCCCTCCTTTTGAAGAAACTGGGAGGCAGTTTCAAATTTGTAAATTTAATAAGAAAATAATATCTTAGAATTTAGCTAGGTTTTTTTGACTTATCAATTATAGATTTAACATAATTTAGCATTTTGTGGAACTCGTTTTTTGGGAATAGATGCCTTCTTACATAGATGGTTGCCTCACTGTACAAAATAATAAGAATCTTTTTTTGGTTCTTTTCATGTTAGTAAAAGTTATTAAGAATTACGTTACAATATAATTCTATTATTCGTTTTTTTTTGTTGATGATTTTCCTTAATTTACTTATTAAATATAGGTATATTATTTTTTTGAGATAGTCGTTGCATAAAAAGTGTGCCTGTAAATGCAACTGGTTGTGGGTTCGAATCGGTTAAGAAATATTTTAAAACCCTAGAGAAACTGGTAAGCAGAGACCAGTATTGTTGACAGATCTTTGAGGCCTTCGGTATGCAGGCATTGGCATTCTCGAGAAATGTAAACTGCAAGCTGATTTCTAAATGATGGATCCTTAAATATGACGTAATTTTTTGGAGTTAGTTCTGCATTTATTAACCTAGTTTGATTTATTTTGAGAATTCCTGCCGAATTAAACCGGATTCCTTGCGAGTTTCGCGTGGAGATACATATCCAATATGCATCCTTTTCAACTTATAGCTTTTATGCTCTACACTGCCAGTTAGTGAAGGCGTTATTTAAATATATGTATATATACACGCTTGATGCTAGCATCTATCCATAAATATATTATAATATCTAATAGTAAATATTAAAATAGTCATGACCTATATATACCTAAGTGATTTATATTTAGGTCATGACTATGCTATATAGAAGTGTAGAAGTCCTTAGAGGTATTTAACTATTAAAAAATTCGAGGCGACAGTCCTTTTAGCTTGGGATATATTTACATTTAAAAATTTCAAGCATTTTTAGCGTCTGCTACAAATATATTCGCTTAAAAAAGTGAATAAAATACATTTTGAATAACAAATTATGTTTCAAATGAATAGACGAGACGCATGTAGAATATAAAAATTGGGAAATGTTTTTGAAATACGTTCAAAAACGCTTCCCATATTTTATTTTTGTAAATAGGATTTTTAGACCTTAAAATCAGGATAGATGCCCAATGAGATACCATTAGGGCATCTATCCCTGATATATTGCCCTTCTTATACAAATTTGAGATCTGGTAAATTTGAGGAAAAATCACAATTGCCCAACCACAAACAAATGAAAAATGAAATATATAGGAATTCTACATGAACAAGAGTTGTTATTAATAAGCAATGTTTTCGTTTACAAATATTATTGAAATTTAACCACCGTTCGGCAAATGGGACTGTGTCTGACTGTAAGCGAGGTTCCAACTTCGATCGCCACTCTGGGGAAATAATTATATTTAAAATGTGTGACTTTTCCCGCTTCAAATAAGCAAAGCGCGATATTAAACTCCGCCACCGACACAAGCAATATTTTAAACTTTTGGCTGAAGGAAATCTGGACGGCCACTAGTATCTTATATCATAAATAGCATTGAACATAATAATAATATCCAATGTTATGTCTATTAAATTAATTACTAATAGAGAAATTAGAATTGGGATAACTGTTTGTCAATCTTCGGTATTTAATTTAATATTATTCAAATTAATCAAAATCAAATCATGAATATGTAGTTACCATAGTGGACTTTCTGAATCATCATTGTAGTTCTTGAGCCGATTCCTATAACAATATCAAAGTATATACATGTATACATATGTATCTATTAATATGTTATAATATTTTTTAAGAAGATTTTAAAATCGAACCCATAACCTGTCGCGCTTGTAGTCGCACGATTGTGCCCATACATCACAACTGGCATCTTGTACACGTACATATAGGTCAGGTCCCATCGCTTAAAACTGTAGGGATCAGATTTTCTAATGAAACTTATATTTAAGAATGATATATGATAGCAGAATAGATTACACTAGGGTTGCCTAAAAGAATCCTGCCGCAATCACCTTTAATTAATGTTTTTCGTAACTCGTTTTTGGAGAAAATTGCACTCATATGTTTTTTATGTGAATCGCACATCATTTGAAAGAAAATCGCATAAGGAATTGGAAAAACAATGGTTGCCAGC
>JAATLQ010034792.1:0-24688 GCA_013421005.1 Heliconius erato x Heliconius himera
ATATGACACAGTCATGTTGATGTCTCATATCCATCATAGAATTATAAAAGAACATGCGCATCATTAGAGCTAGCTCAACAGGTGACGCTTGAAATGAAAGCTTGTGAGCTTTCCTCTATAGTGCCACTTAGCCAACGTATTTTTTCACTTGGAAAATAATTTAAGTACAACCAACACTAATAGAAAAGTGGCTAATAAGAATGTTAGAAAATATGGATGAAACAAAACATTTTATTAGTGAAAAGGGGTTATTTTAACATTAGATTTAGATATATTTAATTATTAAATAAAGTTTAACGCAACAGGTTTGATTCCTACTCGAAAAAATGAAATATTGTTTGATATTTTGAACTTGGAAGCAAGTGGAGAACGGTAATGTCTTAATAAGAACACAGTTTCTTAACGTCAGGTTCCCAGGTTCCCTCTGCCTAGCCTGATATGTGCGGAATAAAGCGTAAAGTTAAAAAAAGACGTTTTTACAATTCACGATATAAATATCGTACCCAAACCACTCTAATAGGAATGCCAAAGTAGAAGTGGGTCAAATATATAGAACCTTATTACTAACAACTACTTGCAGTAACTGTCACATAAAGTTAGTATTGTATTGCAATAATAGAACCTGAGTGAACACAAGTTACATGAGAATGAGAAACATAAAGGAACTTAAAACATATATATCTCTATATATAATAAAAGGATAGAAAAGTCAATTCTGTACATGAAAGATATATAAAAAATAAAAATTAGGTCGGTTTATATGTCGATTATAGAACCTAAAAAACCACTCAACAGAATTCTTGTCTGTCTGTCTGTCTGTCTGTCTGTCTGTCTGTCTGTCTGTCTGTTTGTTTGTTCGTCAATCACGTAAAAACTACTGGATAGAAATTGATGAATTTTTGCAAGGTATTAGCCTAGGGTCCCAAGGTACATTTTTTTTGGGTTTCATTTCGAATTTCATTATAGTTTTATTTAAAAAAAATAAAAACTGAAAAATGAAAATTACTTAAAATATCGATAACTAGGTATGAAATTAAATTATTTTTAGCATGGTAATAGTTCAAGACCTAATGCAACTTATAGAATAGTTTTTATCATAGATTACAAAGAAATTTTACCAGAAAAAATAACATAATTATCATTTTTTATAAAAAAAATCGACTTCTTCAATTTCAATCGGATTTCATACTCTGAACTTAACCAAACTTTCACCAAACTACCCTTTATGTGTACCCTTTCTAATAAAAAAAGAATCATTAAAATCAGTTGAGTTGATATTGAGATATTAGTCCATTTGTCGCGCACATACATAATGTAAATTTGAGATTTATATGATTTTTTCATAGATACCATTGTCAGAAATAAACTAAATTAAAATAGGACTACACGGGACGCACTAGCTTCCAAATAAAAAAAGAATCATCAAAATCGGTTCACACAGTCAAAAGTTCTGAGGTAACAAGGATAAAAAATACAGTCGAATTGATGACCTCCTCTTTTAAGAAGTCGGTTAATAGAAATTTGACATAATTAAATTACAATTATTGTATTTAACCACAATTTAAAAGAAGAAAGTAAATTGAGGCCGTTCGTGGCACAGGGGCACAAAGCATAAACTGGTTGTGGGTTCTATTCCAACTTGAGGAAATTAAATATTTATTTAAATTTATATTTCCATTTCATCGCTCTGGTGTCGAGGCAAAGTGCGGTGTTGAGTTTCACTACTCAGCACGCAATGCCTACAGAATTCCGCGGAAAGTAGGAAACAGGATGTAGTGTCTTAACACTAGGTTCCCTCTGCCTACCCTGCTGCGTGCGGGATACAGCGTGAAGCTGAAAAAAGAAGTACAATTAATAGTTGTTTAGTCTACCATAATTATTATTTTAAACGTCAACGTTGGTGACATTAACAAAAATAATAAAGTAGGTATATTTTTCGGGATTAGCTCAAATGGCGATACCTGCAATAAAAAGTACAGTAATACCCCGACGTACGCTACCCCGTTTTACGCGAATTCGGAGATACACAGTTTTTCATTTTGATTGCCGTGCATCGGCCCTCTTACTCTGCACACTCAGTTTTCAGTCTGCGACAGGTTTAAACATGTTCGGCGTGAAATTGTTTTACGTGTGCAGTGCGTTTTACTTATAATCTCTAATTATAACGTCTAAAAGAACGAAAAATGAGTCATTTGAGCATAACAAGAAAAGAAAACACTGTCTTTGGAGTGAAAACTAAATATAATTAAAGACTTTGAAGTAAAAACGAAAATTTGTGAATTGGAAATGTCTCGGCAGGCAACATTGTTAGAATATATGAAGCCTTCCAGCTCAAAATAATTCCGGTTTAGGTTACTTTATTCATAACAATGTAATTTTTTTTATTATCCTACACTTTATTAAACATTTTTCTTCTAAATTATGTTTTTTTTAAACTCTGGTCCTGATTAAAGAAACTTTATATGCAAAGTTGAACACCGACTTACGCGAATTCGACTTACACGGCAATCGCTCGGTCCCACCTACCGCGTAAGTCCGGGGTATTACTGTATATGTATTTGGAAAGTAAATTCTGATTGTGAGTTCATAGTTTATAAAACTTTATATTGTGTTTAGATGAAGCGGGGATGTCAATACATTTTAATCATTGGCGTTATATATAGGTATATAAAGTTGCATTCATTTACAGTAGATATATTTCTCAAGAGAACTTTCTCAATACTTTATATATAAAAAATACATTAAATAATCATGTTAAGGAAGTATCAAATATATTAATGTCATTTGTTAAAATAACGTGAAGCTGACTAAACTTTAACTGCTATATTCAAAACAAATGAATTGTATGTAAATTTATTAATACGTTTCAAGTATGAAAAACAAATGCAATATAATTGCGTTTCTTCCCCTTTTTTTTCCAATATTTTATATTTCTATTATTTATATCAATATATCAGGGACGTAAATGCGGGAACAGAGCCATGCTATCTTAGTACATAGTAACCTCTAAAAAATGTATTTACGTGTTATAGTTAAAGAATAAAAAGAATGTGTGATTCCTCTATAGAATATATTATTGTACATTATATCATAAAAACAGGTTTAAACAGTGCATATGAAGGTATCCTCCTGTAGTATAACTATTTTCAATTACTATCAACACTGCAATGTCAATACTATTTGGTATTATAGTATAATTTTGAACATTTTGAATATTTTCCCGTCATTATAATGAAAAACATAGACTATTTTTAATTTGAAAAAATAATTTATTAACTATAGGAATATTGGTAGTTTTTCAAAAGGTATAAGAATAAAAAATTGCCTAAAATATGCTTCCTTCGCAAGTGTTGTAATAACTATGGTATTAATTAACCAAAAAAATATTAAATATTAAATATGCTCAATTATACAAATTTTTTTTGTCAGCACCACTTTAGATAAAACCACAATTTTAACTACTCTATAAAAAACTCAATAATAAAAAAATTATTTTTTCAAACAAAATAAATAATAAAATTATCGTTGTAAAATAAAATATAATTTGTTGAGAACGACGAACGCACACACAAGCCTATCAAAGTGAAACCGCCGCATACGCCTTATTCCGAAATCGAGTCGTAGATATTGGCGGCAAGGTTCAAAGTTAGTTTAGTAGTATTTTTGTAGTAGCATGTGTTTACGTTATAGTGGTATCTATGCGTAACCGCGTCACACGAAATATATATATGAATAAACATCGTGAAATGACCAAAAAAACCTACGTCTTCACTGTTGATGTATTGCTTAATTTCTTTAAAATATTTTACCTAAGTATATGCTGTTTCCGTAAAAGGAGCGCTGACGCTTCTCATCTCTTCTTTGTTAAAGGCCGTCGCTGCACAGGGGCACAAATTTGTGGCTGTAACGCGACTGGTGTGGGTCCGATCCCCACTTGGAGGATTGAATTATAATTTAATAATATTTTTATTTCGTTTAATAATATTTTCAGTTCGCACATCAGTCACACATTACACGCAATATCTTAACACTAAGTTGCCCTGCTAAAGGCGGGATAAAGCGTGTATCTGGTTTTAACTTTGTGTGAGTCGATTAAAATAAAGTCCAGTCCAGTTGAGGCCAGTCGTGGCGCAGCGGCACGAAGTGTGACTGTGAAATGACTGTTTGTGGGTTCGATCCCTACTCGAGGAGATAAAATATTTATTTAAATTTATATTTCCATTTCGTCGCACTGGTGTCGAGGTTAAGCACGGCGTTGAGTTCTGCCACTCAACACGCAATGCCTCCAGAATTCGACAGAAAGTGGGGAATGGACTGTCTTAACACTAGGTTCCCTTTGCCTAACCTGCTGTGTGCGGGATACAGCGTGAAGCTGATTAAAATAAAACTAATACTCAATATTTAAGGGCATTTTGCCAAAATACAAACAAAAAAAGTATTTAAATCGGTTAAACAGTTTCTGAGATTATCGTGAAGAAACGCACAGACAAGCAGACCAACTGACCAAGTTTTATTACATTGTTAATTGTAATATCTTCTATGTACGACGACGATGAGTTAGGATTTTATTGTAAGTATCGATAAGTTATGTTTTTATTTCAAACATTCAATTGAAGATTCTTATTGGAGATACAAAAATGGTATATCAAAACATGAACATATTTCAGTGTGTTAAGTAAATAATTCTGTGGTATAAGCGGGCGAAGCCGCGAGCGGGTCGCTAGTATATATATATATATATATATATATATATATATATATATATATATATATATATATATATATATAAATTTTCACTTTAAGAACGCGTCATAAACCTATACCGTTATTATAAAGAATATAATCTTATTTTATTAAATAGTTTTGAACAAAATAATATTTTCTATTTGATATACAACTAAACTTATTTACTTAGCGACATAAACATTATATTTATCGCTTAAAACTGCTTTTACAGCGTTATGTGAGCTGTTAATTTTAACCTTTAAAAATGTCACAATTATAAACTAACTTATCAATGAAATGCAGAAAGCGCTCATAGGACTTATAATATTTTTATTTTTGTAAATATATTTGGAACAATATTAAATTTAAAATATATTTAAAAATGTCAGTCCAGTGCTAGTTGGCCTTGCCCACTGAGGGTTCCATATTAATTTCAGAATTGTAGGTCGACGAAGTCGAAGTATAAGTTACCTAAACTGACAAAAACCGATTTTTAATTAAATATCTATAAATTTTCAATTTTTTTACTTTGTTTTTATTGTAAGATCTAACTTAGAAATTTTGTGACTGTGTATGGTCCACAAGAATATCCTATAGATTATTTTTTAACTTAAATGTTTAAGTAGGAGATTGGTACAGCTACGCTAAAAAAAGGAACGACACAATATATTTCCTTAGGCTTAATCTAAGAATAGCCCGAACAATAAATGTATTTAGGTCTGTATTTATAAATCATTCTCAAGTCTGAGATCGATCTTGAGATGCCGTTTTCACAGATATATATAGTATATGAATAAAAATGGCATCTCAAGGATCATAGACTTGAGAGCGCTTATAGTGAAATGTTCAAAGATACAATTATAGCTTACTTTGACCTAGGAGCAGTATAAGTTTATATTTGATCTGACAAGAATATTGTAACAGAATACCTCTATAGTTAGAAATACGGTTGTGGTATGTACCTACTGTATAGTTAGTTGTATATAGTTTATGAAACTACAGGCATAATTATCAGTAATGACGTTGTTTTAGGTGTAAGCGTGTTTAGTATTTAGTAATAATTATATACCTGTATTAACGTTTACTTATTAAGTAAAATTATAGATACATCACACTAGGTTCCCTCTGTCTACCCTGCTGTGTGCAGGATACAGTGAAAAAAAAATAGATACATCGCATGTGCAATTAATATTTATTTACATTTTACATTTTCTTTTTTTCGCTCTGGTGTCGAGGCAAAGCGCGGCGTTGAGTTCCGTCACTCAACACGTAATGCATCCAGAACTCGGCGGAAAGTGGGCAACGGAGTCTCTTAATACTAGGTTCCCACTGTCTACCCTACTGTGTGCGGGATACAGCGTGAAGCTGATTTAATTTTGATCGCATGTGCCCATTATGGAAAGTTAATTATGAAGCGTTGTTCTATAACTTTATTATTATGCAATAGCGGCCCGCCCTAAGTTCGCTTCTCTTTAAAGTAGGTAGAACAAATCCAACGTTAAGACATTTCGTTGCCCGCTTTCGACGAATTGAAATTTCGAGATATTACATGTTGAGTGGCGGAAGTCAATGCAACTCTTTGTCTTGTTACCAGAGCAAGTAAATGGAAATATTAAATCATTTATTTACCCGAGCGGGAATTGAAGCCACGACGGTCACTTTGTAGTCAAATGCTGTGTCACTGCGCCACGATGGCCTCTTAATAATTTACTTACTTATTATATTTACGAAACACTGTTTTACATCCATACGGTATCTATTATATATACGGTAGGTAGACGCGCGTCGTAAACGCGGTATGTTCCACATCAATCTCGAGATTAGCCTGGACAAACAGGACCACAGAGATAAAAATGCTTTAAAACTCTCCGCTTGAACACAATTATTACATAATAATTTATTTTTTAATTCGAGTCTTCAGCTTAACAACATTATTATTTCAAAGGCAAACATTGAAAACTAAAGTTTCAGCCAATGCAATATAAGAGTTATTTTATTTCAATATTTTTGATGAAATTACTTAACTTATTAATAATAAACTTAAAAAAAACCGATTGAGGCCGGTCGTGGCGCAGCGGCACGAGGTGTCACTGCAAAACCGACTGGTTGTGGGTTCGATTCCCACTCGAGGAAATGAAATATTTACTTAAATTTATATTTCCATTTCTTCGCTCTGGTGTCGAGGTTAAGCGCGGCGTTGAGTTCTGCCACTCAACACGCAATGCCTCCAGAATTCGGCAGAAAGTGGGGAACGGAGTGTCTTAACACTAGGTTCCCTCTGCCTACCCTGCTGTGTGCGGGATACAGCGTGAAGCTAATTTAATTTAATTTTTTAATTTAAAACCGATTGAAATTAAAACAACACTAAATGTAAGGGGAAGTTTGCCAAAAATAATAATAACTGCATATAATTTGATTAAAATGTTTCTGAGATTAGCGAAAAACAGACAAAATAATCAAAGCCATTGTTTTGGCTACTAGTTTCCCAGGTTCCCTCTGCACACAGACTGCCTATAGCGTGAAACTAAAAAAAGCAGTATGTCCTGATATTCAGTTAGATATTTTAGTACATACAAATTCTAATTATATTCCAGTCGGGTCTAGCTTACTTGCTATGCTCACAAAAGGCAAGTTGAAATTCTGCGAGAAGAGAATGTTTGATCACACATATAATGTGGTTTCTCGACCGGCTGGGTAATTTAAGTTTGCATTGGCATTCGACTCTAAGGCCCGTATTTATAAATCGCTACCAAGTCATATATTGATCTTGAGATGCCGTTTTGATTCACAGACACGTAATTTATGAATAAAAACGGCTACTCAAGATCGATATCAGACTTGAGAGCGGTTTATAAATACAAGTCTAAGCTCCTAAATCCATTTATTACCCTTATACATTTTGATATTTTTTTTTGTTTATTATATATATTGTTTATTATATATATAATCGGTCTACGATTAAATTTGAATAAATCATGATAAGCATATACATACACTAAATGGCATCTTTAGCAGACCATTTCGACTGTGTTTCGTATAAAATGTGAATTTCAATTTATGAAGGCTAGGATTTTTTACACTTTTACTAGATCATAAAAAGTTTATTTATTTAATTAGATATTCTTTTAGAAATGTTTTTTTATTTATATGTTTTTTGCCTGGCTTAAGCATGCATTCGTCTGACATTCCGTTAAATATACAGATAATAGTCATTATTTACAACATGAAATTAAAAATATGCCTACAATATAGTGTTGATTGAGAAAAAACTGTGAGTCGAAGGTCCTTAAGGCTTATATTTGAAGAATGACTTCATAGAGAGAAATTTTGGATCGATATGCACCCTATTAAGTGTGAAACACGCACAGCTCTGTTTATATTTAATCGTGTGGACAGAAGTGTTAATTTTTTTTTAATTAAAATTTTATACAAAAGTAAGATATTATTATATGGATATACTGCAATATTAATATTACTCATTTTTGATCTTTCAATAATAGTAATTTTCAAAGTCACTATTCTTCTATCAATTAAATCTCTTCAAGGAGGTCTGTAATATGGGTCCCAACTGCTAATTCTAATAAACAATTATATTTTTTACATGTTTGTGAATTATAAAGTAGTCGATTTTTTTTAGCTTTACGCTGCGGCTTGCAAATGGCAGAGTAGGTAGGTATCAGTGCTTAGACACTCTGGTCCCGAAAGTGGGGACTTTCCGCCGAATTTAATCTATAATTAAGGAGATTAGAGACCAATGGTGAAAATTTCAGCTGAAATGCTATCAATTGTTTGAATCATTAACTATATATATGTAGTTTTAAACTACATACATTATGTAGTTTAAAAGCGAGTCGTGGCGCGGGGGGGCGCGCGACTAAACGAGACAAACTGGATTCGATTCCCACTCGATGTAATGAAATATTTAATATTTTCATTCCCTCGCTCCGGTAACGAGGCAAATCGTGGTGTTGAGTTCAGCCACTCAACACGAAATGCCTCTAGAATTCAGCGGTAAGTAGGGGACGAAAGTGTCTTAATGGGAACGGAGTGTCATAACGCTAGGTTCCCAGGTTACTTCTGCCAAGAGTACAGCGTGAAACTAATAAAAAAATAGTTATTTATAGTAGTAATTAAGTTTAAGGTAACATTTCAATGGTTGTTTACAACATATTTAAACTACTTTTGCAGTGTTTATAAAATGATTTTAAAAAGGTATACTGCTGTCGGTAATTGAAATGGAAAGGTAGTTATTACACAAAAAAAGTTGCTTTCGTTGTTATACAAAGAAGAGTGAAATGAAGATAAATGTGTTCGAGTATCAAATAGAGTTGCAACTTTTTTGTTGAAAATACGGTACTAGCTTAATTAGTCGAATCCCTAGTAATAAAAACCACAAAATGACTAATATAAGTAAAATGTTATATAAAGAGCGTTTTTAGCAAGGTAGACAGAGGGAACCTAGTGAAGACTGTCAGTTCACCACTAGCCTCCCAATGTTCAAGACATTGAGCGCGAACTTCGGAACTTAACGCCACACCGCGCCACAGAGCAGAAATAAGAATAAAGGAACCAAAAATATTACTCAAATAACGCAAAATAAAATCGAGGGTAGTGTTTTAATAGAAATAGCATTTTAAATACAATTCGGTAAATTACAATTGCATAGCAATTAAAACGATCGTAGCCAAACGACCACTTAGACGAAAATTTATAACTAAATCTAAAATACAAGAAATGAAACTATAATCCCCATAGGTTGTTATGCTATACAAACTTGATGATATCGTATATCGAACATATGGAAGAAACATATCGACAGATCAAAACTAATTGCCTTTGATTGGAAATACGTTGCAATACAAGGTGTGGATTGAGTTAAATAGAAGTAGCGTCTTGTATCTCTTCATTTATATTATATTTTTAGGATTTTGTACCTTGGCCTTGGCCCTTATAAAATGAGTTGTTGTCCGTCTGTATGTCTGTTTATACATCTATTAAATGTAGACATCCAGTTGAAATTAATATCAAATATCTAGGTCCAATCCTCAGGAGCACAGAAAATACCATACTTCTTTACTACTACAACTCTATCAAAAGAAACGTGCGTGCAATGCATCAGTTTTGCTCCATTTTGTATGAAATTCTCTGCATAATCAACTTCAGGATACTTTCAAGGGTACTTTCCGTCTTTTCGAAAATGATTAAATTTTCGGAAACACACGCAACAAGTATGAACCTACAGTACAAATAAAGAAAAAAATCTTAAAATTGAAATTACTAAGTATTTGACAGAAAAGGATCATCACCAACTTATACCTATTTGTAGTTCAATTCATACAAATTAGTACATACACCCGCAATCTTAAGCTTGTAATCTTTTAGAAGTTGTACTTCCCGTTGACATACAATCAAAAAAACTGGTTTGGAACCCTTTTTCTTTATAAAACAAATTGTTTTTAGAATGTATTAATTGAAGAAAAAGAATTATAAAGCTTTTCCGAAAGTGACTGACTGTCATACAACGTTGGTTGGCTGGTTGGTCTAGCATGTTGGTTTCTTGGGAAGTGTAGGAAACTAAGAAAAGTGTATTTACCGTAAAAACATATTAACCGGAAAAGATTTTACGTCTTGGCGTTTTTCGTTATTACTTTATATTAATTTTTAAAATATATGTTTGGCAGGCCTCTTTGACGGTAAAGGCCACTCAAAATTTTACACTGACATTGCCGCAAGGTATATCGAACGAAAATCATTTAAAATGTCAAACGTGGTGTTTTTCAACCGATTCCCTTTGAAGAGAAAGCTCACAAACGATTTTCTGTTTCAGAGAACGCCAATTTTTGGGATATTTCATAAATAAATGCGCTTTTGATCGACTTCTTTTTTTTTAAATAGAGCAGGTTTTATATTCTTTAACTATAATTTTTAATGTTGCTCCGTCGATTTCTCCATCATTTGAACAGCGATTTGAAAAAATATTTTTTTATTTGAAATTATATATTTTCCTAATGTGGGACCATTAATACCACGAAGTCAGGATCTTATTATGGAATCCTCGTCGTCTGTCAAATAGAGGGAACTCTTCGAATTTTGATGAAAATGAATTTGAAAGTTGGAAACGGAGTGTTGGTATATTACAGTGATTCTCAACCTTTTTTTTGTTGCGGCACATATTTAACGATTTCAAAATTTGGCGGCACACAAAGAAAAAGATAAAAATTATTTACTTACTACAACACACTGCATAAATAGTTTATGACAAAAATTTTAAATATACGATTTTTTTTTTGTGGATTTAAATATATATTTTTTATTAAATTATATTTTTAGAAAAAAAATATTTTTAATTTTTTTTTCTAAAATTTATATTCATGTTAAAAATATTTTTCTTTTTAAATAATATAATTTAATAATATTAACATTATTATATATTTGCAAAATTTGGCGGCACACAAAAGTGCCGCGGCACAGTGGTTGAGAATCACTGGTATATTATATAAAAATTAATAAAGTCAATAACAACGTAGTTGTTTCTTGGAGCGCCGATGACAATGTTAAAATTATAACCCATAACTCTAATTTTTAATAAACTTCTAAAAGGATAAGCTCAACACTTTTGCAAAAATCAACAATAAAAAAAAATATCTAGTGTTAAAACACTTTGTTTCTATTAAGGCACTTTCCGACCCGTTTCCCGTTTTCTCCGTAATTCTGGGGGCTTTGCGGCGGCAGCGGAACTCTACGCCGTGCTTTGCCTCGACACCAGAGCAAAAAAATTGAATTGAACCCCCCTCTCGCGCTTGTGCTCCTACGCCACAACTGGCCTCGTATATATATATATGCTTAAAGTTTTAATATTGAGAAAAAAAATGTTACTAAAATTTTGTTTATAAACATGCATAAAACCTGCTTGAACTTATCTTAAATTAAAATGTAAGCTAAGCGTGCAAGCTGTAATTTAAATGTAATTAAAAGTTAATGCTATGCTTAAATGCTTCTCTATACCCCATAAGTAAGGAAAATTTGTTAAAGAAAATCATTTATCTTGTTAAAGATCTTGAAAAAATTATAATAAATATTATATATTTTTTAAGTAGGTATATATTATTAGGTATTATTAGGTATATATTATTAATATTTTTTTGGGGAAACAAATAATTGAGAATATATAGGAAAAAGTAAAAGTCATTTTAATTTTACTTTCGAAATTAGATGGTAAAAATTTAACAAAAAAAATACATTGTATTTCTTATTGAAAGCGTTTTAAAAACACCCGCTACTTAATCTTAAAAAATGATATTATAGTCACTATAATTAAATTCATATTATAAACAAAAACTAATTTGCGTAAATGAAAGTTTTAATTACTACAAAGTAAAGAAAATTGAAAAATAATAAGTGGAACTATTAATATACTTATTTATTATGTATATATAATTTGATATTTTTGGAATCGGTGACGACATGACATATTTTAAAAATTTCTTTACTTTGGAGTAATTAAAATTATATTATCTACAAATTAATTTTTGTTCAAGTTTGTGCATATAAATAAGTATAGATTTATATATATATATATATATATATATATACTGTAACTGTAGTATATATATATATATATATATATATATATATATATATATATATATATATACTACAGTTGAAACAGTCGTCGTAATTTTTATATATCTATTAATACATATTTGAGTAAATTTAGGCCTACATTCAGCAGTGAGCAAGAACAGGCCGATGAATATAATACCTATTCTTAAAGTAGTTTTTCTAACGACAACAAATAATAATTTTAAATTAGAAAGTAAAAAATATTTCCAAAAAAAAAATTAACCGACTTTAAATCTATACTTATTTATATGCACAAACTTTCATTTACGCAAATTAGTTTTTGTTTATAATATGAATTTAATTATAGTGACTATAATATCATTTTTTAAGATTAAGTAGCGGGTGTTTTTAAAACGCTTTCAATAAGAAATACAATGTATTTTTTTTGTTAAATTTTTACCATCTAATTTCGAAAGTAAAATTAAAATGACTTTTACTTTTTCCTATATATTCTCAATTATTTGTTTCCCCAAAAAAATATTAATAATATATACCTAATAATACCTAATAATATATACCTACTTAAAAAATATATAATATTTATTATAATTTTTTCAAGATCTTTAACAAGATAAATGATTTTCTTTAACAAATTTTCCTTACTTATGGGGTATAGAGAAGCATTTAAGCATAGCATTAACTTTTAATTACATTTAAATTACAGCTTGCACGCTTAGCTTACATTTTAATTTAAGATAAGTTCAAGCAGGTTTTATGCATGTTTATAAACAAAATTTTAGTAACATTTTTTTTCTCAATATTAAAACTTTAAGCATATATATATATACGAGGCCAGTTGTGGCGTAGGAGCACAAGCGCGAGAGGGGGGTTCAATTCAATTTTTTTGCTCTGGTGTCGAGGCAAAGCACGGCGTAGAGTTCCGCTGCCGCCGCAAAGCCCCCAGAATTACGGAGAAAACGGGAAACGGGTCGGAAAGTGCCTTAATAGAAACAAAGTGTTTTAACACTAGATATTTTTTTTTATTGTTGATTTTTGCAAAAGTGTTGAGCTTATCCTTTTAGAAGTTTATTAAAAATTAGAGTTATGGGTTATAATTTTAACATTGTCATCGGCGCTCCAAGAAACAACTACGTTGTTATTGACTTTATTAATTTTTATATAATATACCAGTGATTCTCAACCACTGTGCCGCGGCACTTTTGTGTGCCGCCAAATTTTGCAAATATATAATAATGTTAATATTATTAAATTATATTATTTAAAAAGAAAAATATTTTTAACATGAATATAAATTTTAGAAAAAAAAATTAAAAATATTTTTTTTCTAAAAATATAATTTAATAAAAAATATATATTTAAATCCACAAAAAAAAAATCGTATATTTAAAATTTTTGTCATAAACTATTTATGCAGTGTGTTGTAGTAAGTAAATAATTTTTATCTTTTTCTTTGTGTGCCGCCAAATTTTGAAATCGTTAAATATGTGCCGCAACAAAAAAAAGGTTGAGAATCACTGTAATATACCAACACTCCGTTTCCAACTTTCAAATTCATTTTCATCAAAATTCGAAGAGTTCCCTCTATTTGACAGACGACGAGGATTCCATAATAAGATCCTGACTTCGTGGTATTAATGGTCCCACATTAGGAAAATATATAATTTCAAATAAAAAAATATTTTTTCAAATCGCTGTTCAAATGATGGAGAAATCGACGGAGCAACATTAAAAATTATAGTTAAAGAATATAAAACCTGCTCTATTTAAAAAAAAAGAAGTCGATCAAAAGCGCATTTATTTATGAAATATCCCAAAAATTGGCGTTCTCTGAAACAGAAAATCGTTTGTGAGCTTTCTCTTCAAAGGGAATCGGTTGAAAAACACCACGTTTGACATTTTAAATGATTTTCGTTCGATATACCTTGCGGCAATGTCAGTGTAAAATTTTGAGTGGCCTTTACCGTCAAAGAGGCCTGCCAAACATATATTTTAAAAATTAATATAAAGTAATAACGAAAAACGCCAAGACGTAAAATCTTTTCCGGTTAATATGTTTTTACGGTAAATACACTTTTCTTAGTTTCCTACACTTCCCAAGAAACCAACATGCTAGACCAACCAGCCAACCAACGTTGTATGACAGTCAGTCACTTTCGGAAAAGCTTTATAATTCTTTTTCTTCAATTAATACATTCTAAAAACAATTTGTTTTATAAAGAAAAAGGGTTCCAAACCAGTTTTTTTGATTGTATGTCAACGGGAAGTACAACTTCTAAAAGATTACAAGCTTAAGATTGCGGGTGTATGTACTAATTTGTATGAATTGAACTACAAATAGGTATAAGTTGGTGATGATCCTTTTCTGTCAAATACTTAGTAATTTCAATTTTAAGATTTTTTTCTTTATTTGTACTGTAGGTTCATACTTGTTGCGTGTGTTTCCGAAAATTTAATCATTTTCGAAAAGACGGAAAGTACCCTTGAAAGTATCCTGAAGTTGATTATGCAGAGAATTTCATACAAAATGGAGCAAAACTGATGCATTGCACGCACGTTTCTTTTGATAGAGTTGTAGTAGTAAAGAAGTATGGTATTTTCTGTGCTCCTGAGGATTGGACCTAGATATTTGATATTAATTTCAACTGGATGTCTACATTTAATAGATGTATAAACAGACATACAGACGGACAACAACTCATTTTATAAGGGCCAAGGCCAAGGTACAAAATCCTAAAAATATAATATAAATGAAGAGATACAAGACGCTACTTCTATTTAACTCAATCCACACCTTGTATTGCAACGTATTTCCAATCAAAGGCAATTAGTTTTGATCTGTCGATATGTTTCTTCCATATGTTCGATATACGATATCATCAAGTTTGTATAGCATAACAACCTATGGGGATTATAGTTTCATTTCTTGTATTTTAGATTTAGTTATAAATTTTCGTCTAAGTGGTCGTTTGGCTACGATCGTTTTAATTGCTATGCAATTGTAATTTACCGAATTGTATTTAAAATGCTATTTCTATTAAAACACTACCCTCGATTTTATTTTGCGTTATTTGAGTAATATTTTTGGTTCCTTTATTCTTATTTCTGCTCTGTGGCGCGGTGTGGCGTTAAGTTCCGAAGTTCGCGCTCAATGTCTTGAACATTGGGAGGCTAGTGGTGAACTGACAGTCTTCACTAGGTTCCCTCTGTCTACCTTGCTAAAAACGCTCTTTATATAACATTTTACTTATATTAGTCATTTTGTGGTTTTTATTACTAGGGATTCGACTAATTAAGCTAGTACCGTATTTTCAACAAAAAAGTTGCAACTCTATTTGATACTCGAACACATTTATCTTCATTTCACTCTTCTTTGTATAACAACGAAAGCAACTTTTTTTGTGTAATAACTACCTTTCCATTTCAATTACCGACAGCAGTATACCTTTTTAAAATCATTTTATAAACACTGCAAAAGTAGTTTAAATATGTTGTAAACAACCATTGAAATGTTACCTTAAACTTAATTACTACTATAAATAACTATTTTTTTATTAGTTTCACGCTGTACTCTTGGCAGAAGTAACCTGGGAACCTAGCGTTATGACACTCCGTTCCCATTAAGACACTTTCGTCCCCTACTTACCGCTGAATTCTAGAGGCATTTCGTGTTGAGTGGCTGAACTCAACACCACGATTTGCCTCGTTACCGGAGCGAGGGAATGAAAATATTAAATATTTCATTACATCGAGTGGGAATCGAATCCAGTTTGTCTCGTTTAGTCGCGCGCCCCCCCGCGCCACGACTCGCTTTTAAACTACATAATGTATGTAGTTTAAAACTACATATATATAGTTAATGATTCAAACAATTGATAGCATTTCAGCTGAAATTTTCACCATTGGTCTCTAATCTCCTTAATTATAGATTAAATTCGGCGGAAAGTCCCCACTTTCGGGACCAGAGTGTCTAAGCACTGATACCTACCTACTCTGCCATTTGCAAGCCGCAGCGTAAAGCTAAAAAAAATCGACTACTTTATAATTCACAAACATGTAAAAAATATAATTGTTTATTAGAATTAGCAGTTGGGACCCATATTACAGACCTCCTTGAAGAGATTTAATTGATAGAAGAATAGTGACTTTGAAAATTACTATTATTGAAAGATCAAAAATGAGTAATATTAATATTGCAGTATATCCATATAATAATATCTTACTTTTGTATAAAATTTTAATTAAAAAAAAATTAACACTTCTGTCCACACGATTAAATATAAACAGAGCTGTGCGTGTTTCACACTTAATAGGGTGCATATCGATCCAAAATTTCTCTCTATGAAGTCATTCTTCAAATATAAGCCTTAAGGACCTTCGACTCACAGTTTTTTCTCAATCAACACTATATTGTAGGCATATTTTTAATTTCATGTTGTAAATAATGACTATTATCTGTATATTTAACGGAATGTCAGACGAATGCATGCTTAAGCCAGGCAAAAAACATATAAATAAAAAAACATTTCTAAAAGAATATCTAATTAAATAAATAAACTTTTTATGATCTAGTAAAAGTGTAAAAAATCCTAGCCTTCATAAATTGAAATTCACATTTTATACGAAACACAGTCGAAATGGTCTGCTAAAGATGCCATTTAGTGTATGTATATGCTTATCATGATTTATTCAAATTTAATCGTAGACCGATTATATATATAATAAACAATATATATAATAAACAAAAAAAAATATCAAAATGTATAAGGGTAATAAATGGATTTAGGAGCTTAGACTTGTATTTATAAACCGCTCTCAAGTCTGATATCGATCTTGAGTAGCCGTTTTTATTCATAAATTACGTGTCTGTGAATCAAAACGGCATCTCAAGATCAATATATGACTTGGTAGCGATTTATAAATACGGGCCTTAGAGTCGAATGCCAATGCAAACTTAAATTACCCAGCCGGTCGAGAAACCACATTATATGTGTGATCAAACATTCTCTTCTCGCAGAATTTCAACTTGCCTTTTGTGAGCATAGCAAGTAAGCTAGACCCGACTGGAATATAATTAGAATTTGTATGTACTAAAATATCTAACTGAATATCAGGACATACTGCTTTTTTTAGTTTCACGCTATAGGCAGTCTGTGTGCAGAGGGAACCTGGGAAACTAGTAGCCAAAACAATGGCTTTGATTATTTTGTCTGTTTTTCGCTAATCTCAGAAACATTTTAATCAAATTATATGCAGTTATTATTATTTTTGGCAAACTTCCCCTTACATTTAGTGTTGTTTTAATTTCAATCGGTTTTAAATTAAAAAATTAAATTAAATTAGCTTCACGCTGTATCCCGCACACAGCAGGGTAGGCAGAGGGAACCTAGTGTTAAGACACTCCGTTCCCCACTTTCTGCCGAATTCTGGAGGCATTGCGTGTTGAGTGGCAGAACTCAACGCCGCGCTTAACCTCGACACCAGAGCGAAGAAATGGAAATATAAATTTAAGTAAATATTTCATTTCCTCGAGTGGGAATCGAACCCACAACCAGTCGGTTTTGCAGTGACACCTCGTGCCGCTGCGCCACGACCGGCCTCAATCGGTTTTTTTTAAGTTTATTATTAATAAGTTAAGTAATTTCATCAAAAATATTGAAATAAAATAACTCTTATATTGCATTGGCTGAAACTTTAGTTTTCAATGTTTGCCTTTGAAATAATAATGTTGTTAAGCTGAAGACTCGAATTAAAAAATAAATTATTATGTAATAATTGTGTTCAAGCGGAGAGTTTTAAAGCATTTTTATCTCTGTGGTCCTGTTTGTCCAGGCTAATCTCGAGATTGATGTGGAACATACCGCGTTTACGACGCGCGTCTACCTACCGTATATATAATAGATACCGTATGGATGTAAAACAGTGTTTCGTAAATATAATAAGTAAGTAAATTATTAAGAGGCCATCGTGGCGCAGTGACACAGCATTTGACTACAAAGTGACCGTCGTGGCTTCAATTCCCGCTCGGGTAAATAAATGATTTAATATTTCCATTTACTTGCTCTGGTAACAAGACAAAGAGTTGCATTGACTTCCGCCACTCAACATGTAATATCTCGAAATTTCAATTCGTCGAAAGCGGGCAACGAAATGTCTTAACGTTGGATTTGTTCTACCTACTTTAAAGAGAAGCGAACTTAGGGCGGGCCGCTATTGCATAATAATAAAGTTATAGAACAACGCTTCATAATTAACTTTCCATAATGGGCACATGCGATCAAAATTAAATCAGCTTCACGCTGTATCCCGCACACAGTAGGGTAGACAGTGGGAACCTAGTATTAAGAGACTCCGTTGCCCACTTTCCGCCGAGTTCTGGATGCATTACGTGTTGAGTGACGGAACTCAACGCCGCGCTTTGCCTCGACACCAGAGCGAAAAAAAGAAAATGTAAAATGTAAATAAATATTAATTGCACATGCGATGTATCTATTTTTTTTTCACTGTATCCTGCACACAGCAGGGTAGACAGAGGGAACCTAGTGTGATGTATCTATAATTTTACTTAATAAGTAAACGTTAATACAGGTATATAATTATTACTAAATACTAAACACGCTTACACCTAAAACAACGTCATTACTGATAATTATGCCTGTAGTTTCATAAACTATATACAACTAACTATACAGTAGGTACATACCACAACCGTATTTCTAACTATAGAGGTATTCTGTTACAATATTCTTGTCAGATCAAATATAAACTTATACTGCTCCTAGGTCAAAGTAAGCTATAATTGTATCTTTGAACATTTCACTATAAGCGCTCTCAAGTCTATGATCCTTGAGATGCCATTTTTATTCATATACTATATATATCTGTGAAAACGGCATCTCAAGATCGATCTCAGACTTGAGAATGATTTATAAATACAGACCTAAATACATTTATTGTTCGGGCTATTCTTAGATTAAGCCTAAGGAAATATATTGTGTCGTTCCTTTTTTTAGCGTAGCTGTACCAATCTCCTACTTAAACATTTAAGTTAAAAAATAATCTATAGGATATTCTTGTGGACCATACACAGTCACAAAATTTCTAAGTTAGATCTTACAATAAAAACAAAGTAAAAAAATTGAAAATTTATAGATATTTAATTAAAAATCGGTTTTTGTCAGTTTAGGTAACTTATACTTCGACTTCGTCGACCTACAATTCTGAAATTAATATGGAACCCTCAGTGGGCAAGGCCAACTAGCACTGGACTGACATTTTTAAATATATTTTAAATTTAATATTGTTCCAAATATATTTACAAAAATAAAAATATTATAAGTCCTATGAGCGCTTTCTGCATTTCATTGATAAGTTAGTTTATAATTGTGACATTTTTAAAGGTTAAAATTAACAGCTCACATAACGCTGTAAAAGCAGTTTTAAGCGATAAATATAATGTTTATGTCGCTAAGTAAATAAGTTTAGTTGTATATCAAATAGAAAATATTATTTTGTTCAAAACTATTTAATAAAATAAGATTATATTCTTTATAATAACGGTATAGGTTTATGACGCGTTCTTAAAGTGAAAATTTATATATATATATATATATATATATATATATATATATATATATATATATATATATATATATATACTAGCGACCCGCTCGCGGCTTCGCCCGCTTATACCACAGAATTATTTACTTAACACACTGAAATATGTTCATGTTTTGATATACCATTTTTGTATCTCCAATAAGAATCTTCAATTGAATGTTTGAAATAAAAACATAACTTATCGATACTTACAATAAAATCCTAACTCATCGTCGTCGTACATAGAAGATATTACAATTAACAATGTAATAAAACTTGGTCAGTTGGTCTGCTTGTCTGTGCGTTTCTTCACGATAATCTCAGAAACTGTTTAACCGATTTAAATACTTTTTTTGTTTGTATTTTGGCAAAATGCCCTTAAATATTGAGTATTAGTTTTATTTTAATCAGCTTCACGCTGTATCCCGCACACAGCAGGTTAGGCAAAGGGAACCTAGTGTTAAGACAGTCCATTCCCCACTTTCTGTCGAATTCTGGAGGCATTGCGTGTTGAGTGGCAGAACTCAACGCCGTGCTTAACCTCGACACCAGTGCGACGAAATGGAAATATAAATTTAAATAAATATTTTATCTCCTCGAGTAGGGATCGAACCCACAAACAGTCATTTCACAGTCACACTTCGTGCCGCTGCGCCACGACTGGCCTCAACTGGACTGGACTTTATTTTAATCGACTCACACAAAGTTAAAACCAGATACACGCTTTATCCCGCCTTTAGCAGGGCAACTTAGTGTTAAGATATTGCGTGTAATGTGTGACTGATGTGCGAACTGAAAATATTATTAAACGAAATAAAAATATTATTAAATTATAATTCAATCCTCCAAGTGGGGATCGGACCCACACCAGTCGCGTTACAGCCACAAATTTGTGCCCCTGTGCAGCGACGGCCTTTAACAAAGAAGAGATGAGAAGCGTCAGCGCTCCTTTTACGGAAACAGCATATACTTAGGTAAAATATTTTAAAGAAATTAAGCAATACATCAACAGTGAAGACGTAGGTTTTTTTGGTCATTTCACGATGTTTATTCATATATATATTTCGTGTGACGCGGTTACGCATAGATACCACTATAACGTAAACACATGCTACTACAAAAATACTACTAAACTAACTTTGAACCTTGCCGCCAATATCTACGACTCGATTTCGGAATAAGGCGTATGCGGCGGTTTCACTTTGATAGGCTTGTGTGTGCGTTCGTCGTTCTCAACAAATTATATTTTATTTTACAACGATAATTTTATTATTTATTTTGTTTGAAAAAATAATTTTTTTATTATTGAGTTTTTTATAGAGTAGTTAAAATTGTGGTTTTATCTAAAGTGGTGCTGACAAAAAAAATTTGTATAATTGAGCATATTTAATATTTAATATTTTTTTGGTTAATTAATACCATAGTTATTACAACACTTGCGAAGGAAGCATATTTTAGGCAATTTTTTATTCTTATACCTTTTGAAAAACTACCAATATTCCTATAGTTAATAAATTATTTTTTCAAATTAAAAATAGTCTATGTTTTTCATTATAATGACGGGAAAATATTCAAAATGTTCAAAATTATACTATAATACCAAATAGTATTGACATTGCAGTGTTGATAGTAATTGAAAATAGTTATACTACAGGAGGATACCTTCATATGCACTGTTTAAACCTGTTTTTATGATATAATGTACAATAATATATTCTATAGAGGAATCACACATTCTTTTTATTCTTTAACTATAACACGTAAATACATTTTTTAGAGGTTACTATGTACTAAGATAGCATGGCTCTGTTCCCGCATTTACGTCCCTGATATATTGATATAAATAATAGAAATATAAAATATTGGAAAAAAAAGGGGAAGAAACGCAATTATATTGCATTTGTTTTTCATACTTGAAACGTATTAATAAATTTACATACAATTCATTTGTTTTGAATATAGCAGTTAAAGTTTAGTCAGCTTCACGTTATTTTAACAAATGACATTAATATATTTGATACTTCCTTAACATGATTATTTAATGTATTTTTTATATATAAAGTATTGAGAAAGTTCTCTTGAGAAATATATCTACTGTAAATGAATGCAACTTTATATACCTATATATAACGCCAATGATTAAAATGTATTGACATCCCCGCTTCATCTAAACACAATATAAAGTTTTATAAACTATGAACTCACAATCAGAATTTACTTTCCAAATACATATACAGTAATACCCCGGACTTACGCGGTAGGTGGGACCGAGCGATTGCCGTGTAAGTCGAATTCGCGTAAGTCGGTGTTCAACTTTGCATATAAAGTTTCTTTAATCAGGACCAGAGTTTAAAAAAAACATAATTTAGAAGAAAAATGTTTAATAAAGTGTAGGATAATAAAAAAAATTACATTGTTATGAATAAAGTAACCTAAACCGGAATTATTTTGAGCTGGAAGGCTTCATATATTCTAACAATGTTGCCTGCCGAGACATTTCCAATTCACAAATTTTCGTTTTTACTTCAAAGTCTTTAATTATATTTAGTTTTCACTCCAAAGACAGTGTTTTCTTTTCTTGTTATGCTCAAATGACTCATTTTTCGTTCTTTTAGACGTTATAATTAGAGATTATAAGTAAAACGCACTGCACACGTAAAACAATTTCACGCCGAACATGTTTAAACCTGTCGCAGACTGAAAACTGAGTGTGCAGAGTAAGAGGGCCGATGCACGGCAATCAAAATGAAAAACTGTGTATCTCCGAATTCGCGTAAAACGGGGTAGCGTACGTCGGGGTATTACTGTACTTTTTATTGCAGGTATCGCCATTTGAGCTAATCCCGAAAAATATACCTACTTTATTATTTTTGTTAATGTCACCAACGTTGACGTTTAAAATAATAATTATGGTAGACTAAACAACTATTAATTGTACTTCTTTTTTCAGCTTCACGCTGTATCCCGCACGCAGCAGGGTAGGCAGAGGGAACCTAGTGTTAAGACACTACATCCTGTTTCCTACTTTCCGCGGAATTCTGTAGGCATTGCGTGCTGAGTAGTGAAACTCAACACCGCACTTTGCCTCGACACCAGAGCGATGAAATGGAAATATAAATTTAAATAAATATTTAATTTCCTCAAGTTGGAATAGAACCCACAACCAGTTTATGCTTTGTGCCCCTGTGCCACGAACGGCCTCAATTTACTTTCTTCTTTTAAATTGTGGTTAAATACAATAATTGTAATTTAATTATGTCAAATTTCTATTAACCGACTTCTTAAAAGAGGAGGTCATCAATTCGACTGTATTTTTTATCCTTGTTACCTCAGAACTTTTGACTGTGTGAACCGATTTTGATGATTCTTTTTTTATTTGGAAGCTAGTGCGTCCCGTGTAGTCCTATTTTAATTTAGTTTATTTCTGACAATGGTATCTATGAAAAAATCATATAAATCTCAAATTTACATTATGTATGTGCGCGACAAATGGACTAATATCTCAATATCAACTCAACTGATTTTAATGATTCTTTTTTTATTAGAAAGGGTACACATAAAGGGTAGTTTGGTGAAAGTTTGGTTAAGTTCAGAGTATGAAATCCGATTGAAATTGAAGAAGTCGATTTTTTTTATAAAAAATGATAATTATGTTATTTTTTCTGGTAAAATTTCTTTGTAATCTATGATAAAAACTATTCTATAAGTTGCATTAGGTCTTGAACTATTACCATGCTAAAAATAATTTAATTTCATACCTAGTTATCGATATTTTAAGTAATTTTCATTTTTCAGTTTTTATTTTTTTTAAATAAAACTATAATGAAATTCGAAATGAAACCCAAAAAAAATGTACCTTGGGACCCTAGGCTAATACCTTGCAAAAATTCATCAATTTCTATCCAGTAGTTTTTACGTGATTGACGAACAAACAAACAGACAGACAGACAGACAGACAGACAGACAGACAGACAGACAGACAAGAATTCTGTTGAGTGGTTTTTTAGGTTCTATAATCGACATATAAACCGACCTAATTTTTATTTTTTATATATCTTTCATGTACAGAATTGACTTTTCTATCCTTTTATTATATATAGAGATATATATGTTTTAAGTTCCTTTATGTTTCTCATTCTCATGTAACTTGTGTTCACTCAGGTTCTATTATTGCAATACAATACTAACTTTATGTGACAGTTACTGCAAGTAGTTGTTAGTAATAAGGTTCTATATATTTGACCCACTTCTACTTTGGCATTCCTATTAGAGTGGTTTGGGTACGATATTTATATCGTGAATTGTAAAAACGTCTTTTTTTAACTTTACGCTTTATTCCGCACATATCAGGCTAGGCAGAGGGAACCTGGGAACCTGACGTTAAGAAACTGTGTTCTTATTAAGACATTACCGTTCTCCACTTGCTTCCAAGTTCAAAATATCAAACAATATTTCATTTTTTCGAGTAGGAATCAAACCTGTTGCGTTAAACTTTATTTAATAATTAAATATATCTAAATCTAATGTTAAAATAACCCCTTTTCACTAATAAAATGTTTTGTTTCATCCATATTTTCTAACATTCTTATTAGCCACTTTTCTATTAGTGTTGGTTGTACTTAAATTATTTTCCAAGTGAAAAAATACGTTGGCTAAGTGGCACTATAGAGGAAAGCTCACAAGCTTTCATTTCAAGCGTCACCTGTTGAGCTAGCTCTAATGATGCGCATGTTCTTTTATAATTCTATGATGGATATGAGACATCAACATGACTGTGTCATAT